>VCCN01004110.1:2812497-2830964 GCA_006491835.1 Architeuthis dux | reverse complement strand
TATTATATAAGAGACTGTGCAGATCAATTAAATTGTATGTTTTGTGAACTTAATTTTTTGCTCTTAATTGTCAGCACTAAATTATCTTATGCTGAATTGTCACAACTTGAACCTAGGCTCCTCAGATTTGGCCAAAAAAAAATCACTAATTCAGTTTCCCGCAGGATCAAATGATACCAGATTTGTAATAACTGACCTGTACCAATAGCACCATTCAGAATCTACATCAGTTTTAGGACCAAAATTGGAACTTGTTTATCTAATTAGCTTTTCAGCTTGTGACATATTTGCTTCTGCTTTGATCTTTAATATTTTCTAATGTAATTTTCTGACTCAAATATTGACCTGTTAGAAGCATTTGGTTCATTGGATTCTTTTATCTTTTTATTGCTACATGAACTATCTCTTTGAACTTTCATATTTCCCAATGTTGTTTCTTGTCTGGTTACTTGATAGCTGTTTTAACTCTTCAATGCCCAGCATGGTTGATGTCCCACTTAATCCATTAACTATGAATGACAGGAATTTCCGTCATTGCGGTTCTATGGCTTAACTCAATGGCAACTCAGTTCTATCTGTGAGTCAGGGCTTTTATCTTGCAATGGATAACTTGCAATGGATAACTATCTTCACCTTCAGCAGTTAATGGGTATAGATTACAATTCTTGATCGGTTAATTCATTTCTTGTTAGTTGGAGCCAGGCCAGTCAGAGTTTGGGTGTAGGTGAGCTTTGGTTTGCACTATTGAGAGTAGTGTAGAGAGGAGGATTAATGGGATCACCATGGGAGGCTCTCTACATGATCCCTAGCTGCTTACAGCACCTGGTACACTCATTTGGTCACCCATCTAGGTACTGACCATTCTCGACTTTCCTTTACTTCGGTGATGGTAAGGGAACCCGTGTATGAATCGTGATTTGGCCGTAACTGTTGATTGGTTAAAGTCTGGCTCTAAAGTATTCAAGTCTATTCATAGCATCTTTTATATACCATTTAATTGACAAATTGAAATTCCTGATTAGATTGTAATTGGGTGTTGTTATAAATGTTTTTGAAAAAGACCAGGCACCAAAAGTTTCAAATCTTGTTAATCAAGTCTGTAATTAACTGCCTCAGGAGCCTTTATTTTGATCTACTATTTTGATCTTCTGTTTTAATCTTCTATTTTGATCTTCTGTTTTGAACTTCCATTTTGAACTTCCATTTTGAACTTCCATTTTGAACTTCTGTTTTGAACTTCCATTTTGATTTTCCATTTTGATTTTCCATTTTGAAGTTCCAATGTGATCTTCCATTTTGATCTTCAATTTTGATCTTGATCTTCAATTTTGATCTGCCATTTTGATCTTCCATTGTTACGGCTGAATCATGTTTGATACACAGGTTCTTATACGATCACCAAAGTTAAGCAATGTCGAGCCTGCTCAGTACCTACATGTGTGACCAAATGGGTATACCAGGTGCCTTAAGCTCCTGTGGCAATCCTGTTGATCTTCCTACAAGGAGAACAATCCCTGCACTATGCTAAATAATGCTAGCTGAAGGACCACCCTCGCTCGGGCCCCCGCCCTCTGACTGGCCTGGCTGTGAGCAACTAGAAATAAATGAATGAATCTTCCGTTTTCTTTGATATAAGTTTTAAGATCCATGTTTGCAGCAGACAAAAAAATCTCTGCACTGTGCATGCAATCTCTCCGATCTTCTCTGCTTTTTAATAAGATTCTCTGTCAAATATCAAAGGATTTGCAATCAGTCCAAAATCAGTTTTGCATTCGACTTACTGAGTCTGCCATTTTTGCCAAGTGTGTTGCTTCTTTTATCTACTGTATTTTTTACCTCTGCCAATGAATTTGAAAGAGGTATATGTATTCACAATATCTCCAAAAGTTCTCAATGAAATTTTGTGGAAGGGTGGGCCATAGGTTAAGGAAGAATTTTGGGGTAGATCCAGGAATTTAAAAAAATAAACAACTTTTTTCTTTTTTTTTTTTTCATATATTTATGTATTCACTCATGTTTGTCTCCACAGTATCTCTAAAAGTTCTCAATGAATTTCAATTGTGGGCCATGGGCTAAGGAAGAATTGATTACATTTTGGGGCGGATCCAGGAATTTTTTTTTCCGATAATCCTTCATATATTAAGAAAAGGCAAACAATAGTCTGAAATATGGAAAATCGAAACACAGTTAACTCCCCTTCATCGTAGCGATATATGGACTGATTTACATTTATTTTTAAGTTACTGTATGGTGTTGGTAGAGGTATGCACTCTCTGAGTGCTTTCTAGTTTTTAAATGTGATTCTCCATTAAAGGTTTCTTCAAACTTGAAAAATTATCTGGATCCGCCCCAAAATGTAATCAATTACACCCTTCCACAAAATTTCATTGAGAACTTTTGGAAATATTTTGTAGACAAACATTAGATATGAGCGAATCCATATACCTCTTTCAAATTCGTTAGCAGAGGTAAAAAATTACAGAAGATAAAAGAACCAACACACCTGGCAAAAATGGTAGACTCAGTAAGTTCATTGCCATAATAGATTCAGATCTTCACTTAACCTATTAATCTGGTTTACAGTTACTAATCTGTACGCACCTTCTTCATCTTACACATTTTTCAGTGCTGTAAGCATTCTGTTCAAAGTTGGAGATCAAGTAACCATATTAAAGTTACTTCTCTTAGAGTTTACAGTCAATATCATGTGTGCAGACTCTTTGATCTTTCCTACTTTCCATTGTGGATACTCTCTAAAGTGTTGGCAATACTAAACCTAATTCAGGGTAATTTACAAATTAAAGCCTTTGTTAATATTGTGTATTGATTCCATAATCCCTTGCTTTGTTAATAACTAATCCGATTTGAGCTTTCTCTTGTCTTACAGTTTGAATTCATTGTTAATGCCACATACACTGCCTTTTCAAATGTATACGGGTTATACTACGGGCATCTTAGCGTTTTTTACAAAATGATTTGTAATTTCTAAAAATAATTTTTCAAAAAAGTAAGAAAATAATAATGGACTGGTCCACATGAGATGCATTGTACAGCAGTCAAGGGCAGTCAGAGGGCTTTGTCATGGTAGATTGCCATCATCTTTATATATGCAAACCTTTATCTTATCCCTTGAGCGAACATACTGTTAAATATAAACAAAACTTCTGCTTTAATACTAATGTTATTAAAAAACTGTTTCTGTGTAATTAGCCACAAAACTGATAACCCCTTTCTTTGTTCGATGAGGATAGACCTTTTGTTCAAATAGTTCTTCGGACGATTGAACTCCTTGTTGTTTGTATTGTTAAAACAACGTTTCAGCCGATCCATTCTTCAGCATTCCTCAGGTGTAATATTTGAATGTGATAGGGTAAACAGAAGTCTTCACTTTCCATACAATGCATAAGAGCCAGCAGAAAAGATGAACAAACTTTCTATCAATATCAAAAAGGTTCATGTGAAATTCGAAGGTGCCATTTATCTGAAGCCATAAAAACATTAAACACTTATAATACAACAAGCTCATTAATTAATAAACTTAATATATTTGTTGTGGTCAAGTAAAGATCAGCACTACTTTTCCTCTTGGTGGTACTAATCTTTATTTGGTTAGGTGAGGCTATCACAACATTCAAAGATATCTTGGGTACACTCCGCAGGACCCCTGTTTAAATGGTTTAAAAAATAAATGGAGTTTAATAAATTGTTGTAAAACCTTTCATCTCTTTTTTTTGCTCATCTTTACCTTTAATTCTTACTCTGGTGATGCTGGTCTTAACTTGGTCTCATTGGGAGATACTGATCTTTACTTGGTTATATTAAGTGGACCTTAGAGTGGTGCTGATCTTTACTAGGGGACAGTAGTGGTGCTGATCTTTACCAGGGGACCTTAATGGTGCTGATCTTCATCCATTTGTTGCATAACCATGTTTGTGTGTCATTAAGGATTCTGCTTCTGATGTCTATGAATTATCCTATTGATGTATATATGAGGAGCTCAGACAGTTTCACCAGTTTTTGCAGTGGTACATTTTAAATTTTGTGTCTGATGCTTAAAATCTTTTCTAAGTTCAACTGTTTATATCAGAAAATTACCATCATTTGATCAGAAAAAATGTTTTGTCTGCTCCCAGCCATCTAATCTATATAAAAATGCAGTATATTTTGGGAGATGATATTTTTTAAGGTTGAAATTAAGTCTATTATTATTGTACAGCAAACTGCCTCTGCTCTTTTTGCTTATATGATATTTGTGTTTAGACTTTGTATTTTTCTCTAAAGATTGGTTGTGCACTGAAATAATCTGTACAAATTGTACCATATTAGTAACTACAAAATCAATTTTCTTCTTGTACTTGTTTCACCTATTCTGGATAAGTTATTTAACTGAAGGTTGCTAATTCTTGTATCATCATCATCAGCCATTATAAGTCCACTGCTGGACAAAGGCCTTTCCCATCTTCTTCCATGACAACCTAGATTGTGCTAACCCCTGCCATGTCTTACTGGCAAACATTTCTATCTCGTCCCTCTATTTTGTGTCTGGTCTTTTCCTACTGTGTTTACTGTCCCGTGGGCACCAATCTGTTAGTCTTTCCCCCCATCTATTGTTATTTATTCTTGCTAGGTGGCCAGCCCATCTCCATTTTTGCTGCTTATTTGTATAATATCTATCACTATGGTCTTCTCTCTGATCCATGTTGATCTTTTTCTATCTCTTAGAGTTATACCTAGCATTGCTCTTTCCATGGATCTCTCTGCTATTCTAAATTGGTTGTCAAGTTTCTACTATGAATGGTTAGGGCTGGGTGAAGTCCAGATACATACATATATATATTATATAAATAAATGTGTGAACACATAAATAACTTAAACCCATTTTGGGTAGCAGTGATTAATAAGTGGCTTTCTCTGTATTTCTGAAAATAGTACAAAATTATGATTAACAGAAGATACCCATTTTAGGAAGTGTTGGTCATTTATATATTACGAAAGTCTGTTAAATATAAAGAGGATTCTTCTCCTTTGCAGTTTTATCTATTATTACCACTGTTTCTTTTCTTTGTGCAGATACCCATGCTGAGCCCAATGGAAAGGACCGCTCTAGGCAGAATGGTTACCAGAGCAGTCCTTGTGGAACACTGAGTAGTCTTTCATCATCTTCTGTTGCTAGTCACAATTCCTACCTGAGCGCCTCCAGTGCCAGTCTGAACTACGATTCTCTCAAGAGTCTTGGATGCCAGGTGGTGGCTTACCATATCTGCCAGGCCGATAACAATGTCACGTGCATGCTGCCGGACTTTGTGCACAGCATCGCTGCCAGCCTCGCTCGAGCCCCTCAGCTGGAAGCCTACCGTGAACTGCTGCTTGCTGACCCAAACCTTTTCAACATTCTTGCCATGAAGGAATGCATTCAGAACCCTTACCAATCTTTTGTGAAAGGAATCCTGGAACCGCTGAAGCAGCTTAAGACCAGTGGAAAGATAACATCCGATAGTTGTATAATTCTGATTGACTCTTTGAATGAAGCCGAGTTCCATCGTCCTGATTATGGCGACACCATTGGCTCGTTCCTCTTGCACTACATCCACCGATTCCCCACCTGGCTAAAGGTAATTACCACAGTACGAACAAACTATGCTGACATCACCCGGATGCTGCCCTTCTGCACGATAAGCATTGACACATGCGATGCCACCCAAAGAGATCTGCACGAGTACATCACATACCGAATCAGCTCCAACATGGAACTGCAAAACAACATTGCTCCGGATGAGACCGGAACTCAGAACAAGTTCTGCAACCACCTACAGTTGCTTAGCAAAGGCAGCTTTTTGTATTGCAAGCTGGTACTCGATTTGATAGAGCGTGGTAACTTGGTACTGAAAAGCTCCAATTACAAAATCATCCCAATTAATATCTCCGAAGTCTTTCTTTTACATTTCAATCTGAAATTTCCCAGTGTGCGATCCTTTGAAAGGGTCTACCCGATTCTTGGAGTGTGTTTAGCAGCTCTCTACCCTCTGAACCAGGAGGAAATCTTTGAAGCTGTCAATTCCGGGGCAACTAAGAAATACATTTCGCGAGAGGAGTTCTCGCATAGACTGGAAATTCTCTTTGGATTCCTTTACCATCGCCAAACAGATAACACTTATATGTTTTTCCATCCTGCCTTCAGGGAATGGTTAATTAAGAGAGATGAGAACGAACACAGAAAATTCCTTTGTGAATTGCGGTAAGTTTCAACTTATATTCTTTCAAGATTTCTTGGGTAGCAATAAGTTAATTTAAATGAATTGCGGCCTTAAATTGTGATAGAAAGCAACTAAAAATTTAAGATGAAAGTAAATAGTAGACAAAATTTAATAATAGTGGCTTAAACGTTTTCATCTAATAAAAATAAAATAATAAAATAATTGCTTTACTGATACCAGTACAGAAACCAAGAGCAGGCATGGCGCTGGGGAGATCAAAATGGAAAGGGTTGGATTTGGACTTCTGCAAGCCATCAAAGTTCTTGTAGCTTACATGGCAAAGCAGCTGGTGCATTTAACTGGACTATCCGTAGCAAGAAGGGTTCAAGTCTCACTGGTAGCTTATCCTTTATTCTTGATCCATGCTATTTACTCACTTCTGTGGATTGGTGGCCTCAGTTAAAAAAAGATTTAAGATGGAGGTAAATAATAGCCAAAATTTAATAATAATGAGAAAACAGCAAAGTTTGGATGCTTGGGACATAGCCCTATATTGAAGAAAGTTGAATGAAGAAACAACATAATGTCACTTGCAAATTATAATCTTTTGTAGATTTGTGAGAAAAATATATATTTTTGGTCTGTGATTTTTTTCTTGTTTGAGGGAGAGGTGAGCAGCTGCCTGCTACCCACCTTCTTTCTGGAATGCACCTTAGAAACAAGCCTGGCTGCTGCAGGGTCGAACTTGACTCCCACTTCTATTCTGACTGAAGATGATTACTGCAACTTTTGTATTGTATATAGTATAAATAAAAAAACATTTTTTTTTAGTATAAGTGTATTTATTTATTAGAATTAAATAAGCCCTTGTGTATCTGTAAGATAAATTTTGTAGATATGTAAGACTTGTCGATTTAGCTCAGTTGGTAAGAAACCAGCCTACCAATCAGTTGGTTGTGGTTTCAAATCATGGTAGGGGAAAGTTAATTTTTACTCCCCTAAATTTGGTGAGGATTGTTCTTGTTGTTGCAGTAGGAAAACAAAGTTAACTCCAGACATTGTACTGGAGTTTGACAATTGAGAATGAAAACTATGTAGAGAATAAACTCTCAGGGATGATGCATTCTGTTTACTTTTTGCTATCACATGCCTTAGTGTACAGTTAATCAAATATTTACCATTTTTTGTTGTTTATAACATCCTTCATCTTACTCTTGAAAACTGACATTTCATATCTAACAACCTAATATATCAATATATATGTAAGTATATATCTCCTTTTTTCATTTCACATATGCAAAGTGTAGATTTCTGATATGTCTGTGTGTATGTATTTGAATATGACTCTGTGAAAAGTGACCAGAAGCACATTTACCAAAACTATATCTCCTTTTGATCGTAATGTAAGTTTGGTTTAATGACAGATATTAACAGATTAAAAATGCAAACAGAAGATGTACTCACAGATCCTTTATTCATACAATGACCGCGGTCAACGATACACACTTGTGTCTCCTCCGATCTCTTCCTAATAACAATGATAAAATAGCTGCTCGTTCACCAGAACGGAAGTGGATAAGTGCTCTCGTGCCTAAGGGGAATAACTTAAGATACTTACTTAACACATAGGAAGTTCATAAAATTGATAGTTTATTATAAAACAGAAAACAGAAAACAACAAAAATAGGATCTCTTAATCCTAGCAAACTCTAAGACATTCCAAATTACCTTGACACTTGAGAAAAATATAATGAATATTTTTTCTTGCTCCTTCGGAAACTGCATCACACTGGTATCTCGACATTTATTTGACAGGAAATTGTCATACAAACGACCAATTTTTAGAATGCAAATGACAGTTACTCAATAAACCTACAAGAAAATTTCATCGAGTGTAAAACGAAACCCATAAATAAAAGCAGTTACAAAAATGGCTTCAATACTTTATCCATTTCTGATAATTCAATACGTCTCTCTGTATGAGTTGAATGCTGTGTTAAAAGTGAGATTCTTCTTCTAAATTCATGGATTCTCCTATTGAACTGTTTAAGCCACAAATCTCAGATCAAAATTTGTACAACCATTGATTAATCATTATCAGCCCTGTTGGCTGGAGCCTAGAATACACCGACTGCATCCCCTGCAGAGGGGTAAGGCTCCCCCCACAAACAGGGGCCACCTGTTCTTTCACCAAAGACACAAGACTCTAGTTAAAAAAATAACCTTTCACCAAAGTTGCAAGATTCTATGTAAAAAAAAAACAAAAAAAAAACCTTTCACCAAAGTCACAAGACTCTATTTAAAAAAATAAAATAACCTTTCACCAAAGTCACAAAACTCTATTCAAAAAATAAAATAACCTTTCACCAAAGTCATAAGACTCTATTTAAAAAAACCCAAAAAACTCTGACCCATCAAGGTTTGATATGCCGCTAAACAAATCAATCAATGAATCAGCCATTTAAAGTCCATTGTTGGACATAGACCTTTTACATAGTCTGCCAGCTTTTTCACTTTTGAGCATCATGGTGCCAAAACATTCTGAATTTGTCCAGATCATCACACCACCTTACTCTTTGTTTCACCCATGGTCTCGAGGGATCCAGGTTCTGAGTTGTGATGTCCAGCGGTTGTCTGACATCCTTGCAACATGACCTGGTCACTACCATTTTAGTTGCTAATGGTTTTTAGGATATCTCTGTTTTTTCTCTGATCTCTTGTGCTGTTTTGTGATCTTTCAATGATCACTCCACCATTGATTAATAGTTCTGAAAATGATGAAAAAATGTGTCCAAGAGCTCAGATACCACATAATCTTAGAATGTGTCTGATAGGCGGTTAGGAAATATTAATAATCATTATCAAAAGATTATGTTCAATAACATCTGGTGGGACATGGCCAACGTAGAGCTCCCTGCCTAAATGGACCTTTGTTTCCCTCCCCCTCTTATATCATGTACAGAGACATATATGCAAACAACATTTGAAGCTACAAATCTATTTTAAAAAATGAAATTTTTGCTTGTCTGACATTGTAATGTTTATATATATATATGTTAAATCAATAAACATGCCGAAGCAAGCTCTAAGCAGCCCCATTATCAGTCCCAGAAAGCGCAGACTGGAAGTAGGAACGGGGAAGGCTCAGTTCTACTCAGGCAATAGCCCTGATCAACACGTGTCTTTCGTTCCATCTTCTTTTCTTAACACGCTTGAACATGGTTATGAATCAAACACATTCTAATCTCACACAGCTAGAACAGAAAGAACAACAAAGTGAACAAAGGCACTAAACACAACAGAATCGTTACAAACATGTTTTGGTATATTTAAAGTCTCTTTAGAAACAACTTTGTGTCTACTTGTTAGACGGTCAAAACAGACATTTACTTGAAATGAAGGTTTGGAAAAAAAAAAATTTCTAAAAATCTAAAAACTGTTTTTAGATGTCTAGTGAAGTACACTGGAAGCCTGGAAATGCTGACACAAGATTTTAGAAATTAAAAAAAAAAGAATTTAGATTTCCAAAAATCAAAAAAATTGCTTTTTTATAAGATGTCTAGTGGAGTAGGCCAAATGGTGTGTCCAGTAGTGCTGACAAAAGATTTTTAAAAAGTTTTGAAAAAAAACCCAAATTCCATTATACAAAACTGTATTGTGAGTGTCAATATCTTAAATAGTTTGGTAAAGATCTACTTCTGTTAACCAATTCGAAAAAAAATAGAAACAATTTTTATTTCGGCAGTAATTTTTTGTGGTTTTAATCCTAGAAGTTGTTAGCTTTTAGAAAAAATGATTTTCAAGGTTTTATGAGGGGGGGTGTTCTATTTACAATGTAACTGTATGGCAAACAGGGCCGATACTTTCAGTCCGTTATATGGAAGTCAGGTTTTGAAGCATGTTGTTACTCCCACGCGTGACCCCCCCCCCACACACACACACACGCGCGCGCACACACACACACACACACCCACCCTCAGGCAGCCCCACAAGGCCCCCAACAAAAAACCTTAATGAAAGAACCGAAAAATCGTCATTAAAATATCAAAGTAGCCTCACAAGGGAAGTAACTGAATACTTCGAAGCCTTACTTCCATACAACGGAAAGAAAGTAACGGTCCCGTTTACCATACAGTTATATTATAAATAGAACCCCCTTTGTAAAACCTTAAAAAAAAATTTTTTCTGAAAAATTAAAAATCTCAGGAAGATTGTTAAGATCTAATTGATTAAAAGCACAAAAGATTACTCGCAAAAAAAATTTCTATTTTTTTGCGACTTGATTAACGGAAGTATATCTTGACCAATTTGCTTTAATAAATTTTTGAAACTGTCTATTTCTTTTGTAAACACTCTGTATAATAACCAAGGAGCAGATGACTTGTTAAACTAGATATCCTTTGTTGCTAGAAGCAACAAAAAGCTAACATTGTTCATTATATATATTTTCATTGCAAGAAAAAATACTGCATTGCACCATACGACTCCTATGTGATTTTAAGAGATGACAAAAGAAGAGTCTCGGTTGATGTATATATGTTGACAAAAATAAATATAAAGCAGAAAAACACGTTCATACTATCTTGCAACACAGAGAGTTCGACCAAGAATATATTTGTTTTTTATTACATTTGTAAAAGATAAAAAATGGCAAGTATTCTTTCATTTATATATGTATACAATAAAATCAAACATTGCTTGGTACTTCATGACTCATGTAGCTGACAGTGTACTGGACAATCGTTCATTCAATTCCATATTTGTTCTGGTCCATTAGAAAAGCTGAGTTCTAATTATGACTTACAAGTGCATTGCTACAGTTGATTGCACATGGCTGATTGCCGATCAGAAAATAACCTCCTCTCATCTTGCATTTAAATATATCCTGTGTTCCCAGGCACTCGACTGTGTCACTTTTGTACCACAAGCAATTGTGTTGCCTTAAAAAGCTGCATACAAAAACTAATCACGTGTAGCCGACTGCATTTAAAGCTGTATTTTTAAAGTTGACAATCTTGTAACAGTGAAGCGGGTTTTTATTTCAGGATGCAAATAGGAAAAAGAAGAAACACTGTATTTGATAGCATGTAAGACCTCCCCACCTCTATTTCAGCAGAATATATTATGAAAAAGGTGTATTTCCTTGAATTGCTCTCATTTATCACCCAGTTTTTTTAAAAATCTCTCTTAGGTTCTGGCCCCTGTGAGGTTGGACAATGAAGGTTTAAGTTTACCTATTGGGCCATTTTTTTGTGGGGGGAGGGGGTTCTTGTATGCTGCCAACTTTAGCAGTACAGTCTCAATTTTGTTGAGTTTAAGAGAAGGGTGTTGCCTATAACTTTCACCAAAATCTCATGCCCCTTTATGGGGCAAGTGACTATATAATCACCTGAGGACCCGTCAGCTACATGCAAATGTTGTATTCACAAAGACAACATAATCTGCACCAATGTGGTCTGCAAGCTTTGCAAAGTATACTTGTGCTTGAACACAGACAGAAACTGTTTTGAGGCATACCACACCCTATTAAATTAGCCTGTTTTTGGCCCACACAATGACATTTTAAAATCAACCCGGAGGTGTTATTTTTTGTATCTGCTTATTATATTGAATATTATTCTTTAATTCTATGTTTTATTTAACTTTCTACTTCAATTTTTAATTTTTTTATATTTTCCATTTTTGGTCGAAGCACCATATATGATCACTTCATCATGCCCCCATAAACAAAATAATTTCAGAAAACTTGCAACTGAAAATATCTTGTAATTAGGTCCAGTTTAACATACACAAAATTTGTTTTGATATCTAAAATATTTTTAGGGCTGCCCTATAAAGGGTTAATGAGATAGATACAGGTTTCCCCCTCTATTCGAAAGTGGAGCCTTTCTATAAAAAATTAAAAAAAGTTTGTAGGAGGAAATGGTATAAAGCGAAGAAGCAATTACCATTATATATTTGGGGAAAACTTTTGAGCATTCCTAGATCTCAGAAATGGTGATGATAGTATGTTAGAGGTTGGAGTGGTAGGAGATACAAGAGACTGGAGAGGAAAAGAGTGCGCACTGCCTCTATAACAGCTCATTGCGAAACAACCACTGAATGCTATTTTCGCTGTTTTTTTTTTAAATTTACAAGGATAGATTTTTATAGTTATTATGTTAGATTAACCTACTACTCTACAACGGGTGCACATGAATAAATGGATATATATGAACTATATATAGAACCAGTCTGGTTAGACGTCTTTGGCAGAATGCCGTGTTGGGGTGATCAATGAATAAGTACACTTCTGTCGCCTTTTGTTTGGCTATGATCACAAAAAAAAGTCTGAATTTTCCAAAAAATAAGCCTGATTGCTGCTGGACACAAACTGGTGATCAATTTAGCATAAACTTACATTGCAAATTGAACCCATCACTAAAAGCCTGTGTGGGGTCAAAACCAAAAAAAAGAAGTTTTTTGTAGACATCATCATCATCATCATCAGCCGTTATAAGTCCACTGCTGGACAAAGGCCTTTCCCATCTCCTTCCATGACAATCTATCTTGTGCTAATCTCTGCCAAGTCTTACCGGCAAACTTTTCTATCTCATCCCTCCATCTTGTGTCTGGTCGTTTCCTACTTCTTTTACTATCCCATGGGCACCAATCCGTTAGTCTTTTCCCCCCATCTATTGTCATCTCTTCTCGCTAGGTGGCCGGCCCATCTCCACTTTTGTTGCTTAATTAGTTGTATAATAACCTTTACTCTAGTCCTTTCTCTGATCCATGTTGATCTTTTTCTATCTCTCAGCGTTACCCCTAGCATTGCTCTTCCATGGCTCTCTGTGCTATTCTTAGTTGGTTAATTTCCAGGTTTCGCATCCATGTTGAAATTTTCAGTCCTCTAGCTCCATTGTGTTGCCTGTGCATGAGATAAATACATAGCCTGCCAGTCAGCCGGACCAACTTGAAAACTGAAGAAACTTATGTTGGCAATTTCCAATATTTATTTATAATATATTCAAATGAAATCAGAATGAGAAGATAAATCAACAATTTTACTAAGCTTAGTTTAATCTGGCACAAGCCCACATTTTTGTGGAGCATATAATGAGGGTAGCTTTTGGGGCTAACTCCCAACCAAACCACTGTACCAGAAATGCGAAACTCTGGATGTAATACGATATAAAGGCATATTTCCTCCCTGTACACTTCAAGTATTGCTATTCATTTCCTTATATTAATGTCCTTCGTCTTCTATTTTGGGAATTTGGTGGAAATGGTTTTGCCCTTATACAAACCTGCCCTGACCTCCCGGAATTAATGCTGCAGTATAATCTCATAGGTCACCGCATGGGTCGACATCTTTCACATTATACAAATCTCATCAGTCATATTCATTTGCTTTTATTGCTTCGATACTTAAGGCAATTTATTTATCAATTTATTTAATTTGGTAGACAAGCATTTTCTTTTATTTATTGATGTCTTTGTAAGTTTTTCATTTGGAAATAAAACGAGCCCAGTGGTGGAAGGAATCTAATCCTTCAAGATTCCTTCCAGTATTTTTCTTCTTCTGTGTCTTCTTCTATTAGTGTTAGGGCTAAGTTTGGCTGGAAGATCTTTCTTTCTTGTTTGTTTGTTTGTAAGCTCTACTGTAAACATTTACTCGGTTTGATCTGGTCCCTGTTGATCCAGGCTCTACCAAGTTTGTTCAGAACTGTTTAAACAAACAAGAAAAACACTGACTTCATTGACACTTAAGGACACTCGCAAAAAGACTGCATCCATTTGAAAAGAAAAAAAAAATGAATTTCAGAATAATTCATCCAATCAGACTCCAGATGTATTCTGAGTAATGTGATCAAGTTACTGTCCTCTCAATTGTGATCAAGTTTTTGTTATTGAGTGATCCTCAAATAAAATTCCTCTCAGAGGCCGTGAGCCCAATGCTCACTGTCTCTGAGAGGAATTTTATCATGGGGTACTAAGTTTATTTCAGTCGCTTCACAGCCTTTTGGCTAAGATCAAAGTGTAGTATATGTTCTTTGAAACCGCCATGGCCTCGAAGGTCGGAGAAACATAGCCCTTCGGGGTCCTGTGGCATGCTCGGGTATCGTCCTGGGAGAAGTTGCGCAGGATATCTTGGCCAGCTGGTCGGGAGGCGATCACCATTAGCATGCTCAGGATTCGTCCTGAGAAGCTTTTGGGACCTACACCCCCCACCCCTCTTTATCCCGGTCCTCGTGGCATTTGTCTCAGTGACAGGGATTTGGGATTCTCCCCCCTCTAGTCTCTAGTCACAGGGGTTCCCCCTCCCCTCCCCCCTACTGAATCCGGCACTAAATGACACACAAAGGGTCGATGTGCCGTTAAACAAAATAACATAACATAACACATAAGTTTATTTCAGGCCCCTTCCTTTCTTCATTAGTCAACCTGTTTTTATCCACATCAATATATGTCATATCATTTTCTGAGATCCAAGGAATCTGCTGGGTCCCGATACGAAGTAACCCCTGCACTTTCTTCTCAGAACCTGATTCGGCTCAGTTAAATTGAAATATTATTGTAGGCATCATCATTGCAACAACTACTACAAAGAATTTTATAGAGATGGCATATTATCATCAGAGGACAGTTAGAAAAAGGTTATTGCTTCAAATGGGTCAATATTTTGATTAAATATTTACCGTTTTTGTTATTTATATCATCCTTCATCTTACTATTACAAAAATGACATTTCATATTTAAAAACCTAATACTTTATTTTTGGGGCATTTTAAGATTTGAGAGGAGATTTTTGCACAACATTCTTAAAGATTCCTGATATGAAATTAACCTCTGTAATCAGATTAAAACTGTTTAATTTTATCTCATTGAAGTTAATATCTGCTGGATTTAACTGGTAGAAATGACAATAACTAACTCGAATTCTTATTTTCTTATTCTTTTAAAACATGGTTTGATTCTATTCATTGTCAAAAATCCCTCCAACTCTTGGCTTCCTTCTATAAAGCTGCATGTTTATTGCAGGAAAATGTGTTCCCCTTTTTACAAGAGCTTCAACTGTTGTTGCTTCTACTTTTTGTCTGCTTTCTTTCTGTTTTGCTCCTGCTTTGCACACTTCTCAGTCTCCCTTGGGCAAGATGTAGCACCTATCAGCTTCCTTCTGACAATACAAATGGATAACAGTTATTGAAAAGTTTGAATATTAGAAAAAAAAAGGTTCTGGTTAGTCATTCAAATAGAAACCGTCACATGACCAACGTCTTTTAGCAGCATGCATGTTGGGGGTGATCAATTAAAAAATTGGAAAAAGTGGTTGATCAATGAATAAGTAACTTTTAGCACCTTTTGTTGGGCAGTGATCACTAAAACAATTCTGAATTTTCAAAAAATAAATGTGAATGCTACTGGAAACAAACTAGGGATCGATTTAGCATAAACTTCCATGGCAAATTGACCCCCCCCCTAAAAACCTATTATGGTGGGGGGGAATTGGCAGCAGGGTTGGAGGTGATCAATGAATAAGTTACTTCTCTTGCCAATTGTTGAGCCGTGATCACTAAAAAAAAGTCTGAATTTTAAAAAAAACAAGCTTAAATGTTGACGGACACAAACTAAGGGATCAATTTAGCATAAACTTACATTTCAAATTGAACCCCCACTTAAAACCTATTTAGGATGTAAATTTTCAACAAAAAAAAAAAAGAAGTCTTTTCTAGTCATAATAAAGAGTAAATGTTGAAAATTTCATCCCCCTAGCTCCATTGGTATGGCCTGTACACGTGAGACATACATAGCCAGCCAGCCGGACCAACTTGAAAACTGAAAAATGTTGACAGTTTTGGTTGATGGTTTCTAACTTGAGATATTTATTTAGAGATAAGAAGCTATTTTGTTTTTTAAATTGTTTCAAACTACATTTTATGTTTTCTTTATTTTTTACAATTTTATCCATCCTTATTTTCCTTTCCCTGTATTAAAAGGAGGATTGTACATAATAAAATTAGCCCAAATTCCCTGGAAGCTAAATTTTCCAGTCGTATACATTTTGATCAGTGAAGGATGCCCTAAGAGTCTAACAGAATGCTCTATGTTGGCATAAAATGAGCAATCTGAAGAGGAAGCAGAGAGAGAAGAAGAAGAAGAGAAGGGAGAAAGAGAAGATGAAGAAGATTGTTTTTTCAGACCGAGCATTCAGTAAAACCCGCGCCTGTATGTCTTTGAGGAGTGTCACATCAAGTTGTACGATGCTTGGAGAAATGTCAGTTGGGTTGTTTATGAAATTCATGATGGATGGAGATCCTGAGCAAATACACATCCCCTCATTCCTGTTTTTATGGTGTTGAATGAAGACTTGTGTTTTCTTGCTAACTTGCTGACAAATACCCTAAATAAGGATGGGCTCTTTGTAATTTTCATATTTGAACCTTTTCAAGACTCCCCGGAACTTGTATACCCTGAGGTTTCTATGATTGTAGGGATATATATGTCCAGTAGATCTCTCTTAGAAATCTACTCGGACATTTTAATTCAGGCATTAAGGACCTTTATAGGTTAGTCTTGAAAGGTTTAAATCTTTCTTTAGGTAAAAATTATGACTTTCCCCGCCGCCTCCCTCTGCTTAAAACACTGGATTTGCATGGATTTATCATAATCTTTCCTTCAAAATTAACATCATTTTCAAAGCTGTCCTCTTGAGCTCATTCAAAATTTTTCTCATGCTCATCATCATCATCATTATCAGTCGTTATAAGTCCACTGTTGGACAAAGGCCTTTCCCATCTCCTTCCATGACGACCTAGATTGTGCTAACCTCTGCCACGTCTTACCGGCAAACTTGTCTATCTCATCCCTCCATCTTGTGTCTGGTCTCTTCCTACTGCGTTTACTGTCGCATAGGCACCAATCTGTTAGTCTTTTCCCCCATCTATTATCATTTCTTGTTGCTAGGTGACCAGCCCATCTCCACTTTTGCTGCTTAATTATTTGTATAATATCCTTCACTCTGGTCTTCTCTCTGATCCATGTTGATCTTTTTCTATCTCTTATTCCTAGCATTGCTCTTTCCATGGATCTCTGTGCTAATGCTATAACTCACTATATATATATATATATAAAGTAGTCATAAATATGTGACACAATTGTGCATAGATATATTAGTAGACCTCTGTTTTCAACTGAAGAAGACTCAATATGTTAGTAGAGCGAATATTGGAGAAATAATTCTTATTGGTTCATAACAACTGGTACAGCTGGTTTCACAATTAGATCATCAGATAAACAATTAATGGTATTTTGATAAGTCCTTTTATAGATTTCCTTTGCACGTATGTATATGTGAGGATGTTCGAAAGTAATTACGTATTTTCCTGTTCGGAAAGTAATTACGTATTTCACTGCGATAAATTCTAAGCCAACCAACTACGGCAAGACCAGGGTTAAATGGTACGAAACAATGTCTGGATTTAGTTCATTATCTCTTCTAGCCGGCAGTGTGTCGTTTATAGTAAAGTTTAACCCCTGGAGGATAGAGATTTTAAAAATATTATCATTTGTTTCGATCACTAGAGCATTTCATAAGCATAAACTTACGTTGCAAATTGAACACCCCACTTAAAACCTATTTAGGATGGGAATTTAAAAAAAAACAAAAAAAACCTTTTTCTAGACATAATAAGGAGTAAATATATAATTATATATAAGTTTGTGTGTGTTGCATTTATGAATGTGTTATATCTGTGTATATAAACATATATAAACATGGAATAAAAAAATAACAATAAAATGTCTGAATTTACAAAAAACAAGCACGAATGCTGCTGGAAGCAAAGTAAGGGATCAATTCAGCATAAACTTACATTGCAAATTGAACTCCCTCTAAAAACCTATTTAGGGGGTGGGCAGGATTTAAAAAGAAATGTTTTTCTCAACATAATGAGTAAATGTTTAAATTTTCAGACTTCTAGCTCCACTGGTATGCCCAGTACACATGATACATACATAGCCAGCCAGCCAGACCAGCTCAAATACTGAAGAAACATGTTGACAGTTTTGGTTGACTGTTTCTAATTATCTATTCTAAAATTGTTGGTATTTATAAACTGGTATAATTTAATTTTGATGCTGATTTGGTATTAATAAAAGTAGTTTCATTCTTAATCATGAATACTAAGTGACGTATGTTTCTTTTGATGGTGAATGAATTGATAATTGAATAAAGAAATTACTTACATATAGCTGTATATAAAAGATAAATGGAACATCACGGTGAAATGCTTT
>VCCN01004110.1:2757852-2769990 GCA_006491835.1 Architeuthis dux | reverse complement strand
CACACACATATACAGTTATTGTGTTCTTAATTTTTACTTTCACAGATTTGTTGGTTATTTTTGTTGACATTCCTAATTCAGTTTTAAAACCGAAAACCAAAATGGTTGCCGTACTCGTTTTTTGAGGGGGGGACTTTCACAGCATCTGCCAATCGTGTACCATGAGTTTATTCCACAATCGACCTGAATATATTCTGAATATATGTGCTGATACTAAAATCTTTTAACACAGAGTTATTAAAAAAAAACTCAGTTCAATACTAATGGAGTTTACATGTTTTTTTATTGTGAATAGACAATTTTTAATCCTCTTCCTCTTAGAATTGAAACTTGGATAACCAAAATGTCTTACAGATTTAGCAACCTGATGAATGAATACTCAGCAAATATGGTTGGGTTCTTCATTCATATAATTGTTGAATCAATACTGTCAGGAAATGAAATTAGAATTTATTTGTTTCTGAAGATATTATGCAGAAAGAAAAAAATATCTTCATTAATTTTTCTTAATTAAAACATCAAAGGTTAATATCAGGTTTATAAAATTATGCTCAATGAAAGTGTTACATCTTAAAAAAATAAAATTGGTAACTGTTTGAAAAAACACACACCAAAATGCTTGTTTATTTGTTATTTTTTAAAAGATTATTAATGTCTGTGCCCTAAACAAAAAACAGAAATTATTTCATTCAATTATTATTATTAATTTTAGACTACTATTTTCCTTAAGCAACTAAAAAATTAAGATGAAAGAAATTATTTTGTTTTAAATGCCTTAACAATTTTATTTCATTTCCTAATCAAGTAAAACAAAAGAAAGATTAATGAAAAAAAGGATGTGGAACATGAGGCGAACTGGGAGCCTCTTGGGAAATCAGCGAAATAGTTTTTGGTTCATAAAAATCAATATTTTGACTAGACAAATATTTCAAACTAGAATAGTACCCATCAAAAATGATGGATTATTTACGTATGGAAAAATTATACAAAAATCTATTTTTTACTATAAATGTATTTATTGCAAACAAAAAAACGAATATCTCGAACGAAACATTTTATTCTGTCGATTAGTGTGTGAAGTAAAATGTATTCCACTGCTGTGGCAAAGTGGATATTCTGTACTTGTATTATGTTCAAATGGATCTCCAGACAATTGAACTCCTTCTTCTTGTTTGTGTTGTAAAAATAATGTTTTGGCCAATCCATTCTTCGGCCTTCTTCAGGTGTAAAATCCGAGTGTGATGGGGTAAACAGAAGCTGTTTTTTTTTTTTAAATATCTTGTATTATGTTCTTAAAATGATGATTACTTGTGTATAAATACATTAGTTTACAAAAAGAAAGATGCATTTTTTAATCTACTTTTTATTCTTCATTTTAATTTCTCAGGGGCAAGCCAAACTGAAGTGGATACAGAAGGAATGACATCATTGTGTTTGGCCTGCCTCCATGGCCATATGCAAATAGTACAAATACTTCTTAGTCGTGGGTCTGATTTACATCATATTGACAAGAGTGGGCAGACTCCTCTGCACCTGGCCGCATTCTATGGAGAGCCCCAAATTGTAAGTATATACCTGACCACTTCTTAAGCATTTTATTTCTCATGAAAAGTACAAACAATCAATGATACGTTTTGAGGAAAGAAAAGCAGTGACCAATGATGTCGTGCTTCGAAGTTAAGGGAGACAACTCTGATAGTCTTGCCTGAAGTTAAATCAAATGAGGATAAGTGTTAAGACTGCAGGCAAAAACTGAATTTTGTCTATCTTGAAAAAAATGTTTAAGATTGTCATTAGCTGTTAACTCAAAAATGATATATCTTATTAATATTTCTTGTAATATTATCTTTATTTAATTAAAAACAAACTCTTAGCTATTGAATAATTATTTTCATTTAATTTCTTTATTTTCTAATTCTTTATCATTAATTTTTGTTTAGTGTTAACAATGTATTTATCAGAATTTTTGTTGCTTATCTGAGCAAAACTTTTTTTCCAGTTTTAACTATTTTTAACTACTGGGAATTCTGAATCTGTCTCCTCTTCAAATTTTCAATAAAACTGACTTATGTATTTCAAAATAAAATTGAATTAGGTATTTCAAAATGCTTGCAGGCTAAAAGTATATAATTACAGTTTTTTTAATAGTTTGAATATGAATGTTAAAAAGTAATTATTAAAGCTTACTGAAAAAGTACTTTTTAAAAAATGTTTGTATCAAAAGTTTTTAAAAAATAGCATGTCTTAGATTTTAAAAGATTATCTATGAATATAAATTTAAAGAAATGGATTGAAATAATAATCTGAAGAAAAAAAAAACACAAAATTAAAATTATTGATGAATTTATAGGATTTTACACCCGTAAAATTTATCAATAATTTTAATTTTTATAAATTGTATTTTTTTTCTTTCTGTAATTACAGTAATTATTAGTGTGCTTGTGCTATATGCAATCACACTATTGATCTGATATATTTTCATTATTTATTTATTCTTATTGCATCGTTTCTCCTCATACAGTTTTGGTGCATTTTAATTATGTGTATTGCGCTTACATACCGTTTATTTAAAAGTTATTTTTTTAAGGTTTTAGAGGGGGGGGATTCTGTTTACAATGTAACTATAATGCTAAACCCAACCTGTACTTTCCACCATTTGTATGGAAGTACAGTTTTTAAATATTCGGTTACTTCCCTTGTAAAGATTGTAAAAGAATTTGTGCTTGTAATATTTTGTGCTTTCATTAAGGTTTTAGGGGGAGGGGGCTTTGCTGCGGTGCATTCCAATAAGCACAATAACAATGAGGAAAAAAATTACAGTATTTGATGCCATATAAAAACCTTCACCCCCCCCCCCCCCCAGAATGGCTGAAAAAGTAAACATAACCTTCATTGTCCAGTCCTACTTGGTCAGAACTTGAGGTGGAGTCAAAAAAACTGGTCAATAAATGAGAAGAATTCAGTGTTTTTTTCTTAATATTCCCTGCTTAAATAAGTGTGTGTGTGTGGGGATGGGTTCTTATATGTCATCAAATACAACAGTACAGGAAACTGGGGTTACATTCAGATCCAACAGCAGCTATATTATTTCAGTGCTAATGCTGTGAAGGCAGGCATTTATCTTAAAATTGACTTCCATTCAAACATACAAAGATGGAATAATTTGGTACAACTCCAACTGAATCCAGAACCAACCTTATCTCATCATCATCTTGTCACTACTTAACTTAAGAAGAGAGACGGAAAGTCTTTTGCATTTACTGTCCAGTCAGTTGTTGGTAGCAATGGCTGTTTTATCCACTGTCAGCTATGACATGAAAGCTAGTCTTTCATTTATTCTGAAGGCTAAAATTGATTGTTAATTTATTATAGCAATTAGAACCCAAATGTTATTTGTCTATAATTACTTTTTCATAGTTTTTTCCCCTTCTTTTTTAAGTTTACGTTTTTATTCTTGTTTCAGGTGCAGTATTTGATTGATCAAGGAGCAAACATTGAACAGGTGGACAATAACAATATGCGGCCCCTTGACAGAGCCATTGCTTGTAAAAATGTTGATGTGATAATGTGTTTTTTGAAGAAAGGAGCTAAATTAAGTGAGTAACTTCCCCTAGTCAACTTGGTCGCTATTGTATTCTGTAACAAATGTAAATAGTACTGGGTGGGTGAGAATTAACTCCCTATTAGAAATTATATGTAACCTTACGCCCTGTGACTTCTTCCTGTGAGGGTGGGCGAAGGAGGGGGTATACCACACCAAACCACAAACTCTGGATCAAATGGAGGAGTGCATTCAGCATATTATGGCCAACATACTGCTGGACTTTCTGCAAAGGTCTATCGAGGCCATACCGAAACGCTTACAGAAATTAATGCCTACATTGAATTTTAACTCAGCAGGCAAATTCTATCATTCTATGGTCCAAAGTAAAGCTAGTTTGACTACAATCGTCCAATAAATAATAAAGTTATTACCAATTTCCAATGGGGAGTTTATTTTCACCCACCCTGTAGAGAACAAAATGCTTACAGAAATTGGTGGACAATGCTGATGCCTACTTTGAATTTTAACACATCAGGCAAATTCTACGATTGTATGGTCCAAAGTAAAGCTAGTTTGACTACAATCAACCAATAAATAATAAAGTTATTTCCAATTTCCAATAGGGAGTTTCTTTTCACCCACCCTTTAGTTGGAGCTTTTAAAAATGTTAATGTTGCTCAGTTAAACCTAGAAGCCTATCTCAGAATAAGATTGTGTTGAGAAAAGTCAGAGAAACGTGCAAATGTGCTACATTCTAAACTAGAAAGCACTCAAAGAGCGCATACCTCTGCCAATGCCTTTGTCATGCACTGCCACACTATATTTTCAGTATGTTGATGAAACTGTGACGACATTATTGCTGTTATTGCGCTACATTTCCATTATGATGACATTACTGTTGTGTTATTACATCCGAAAAGCCAAAAATCTGTCCTATCTTGGAATGTTAACAAAATCACAAAAATATTTCCTAGATCCGCCCCAAAATTTGATCGATTGACTCTTTGCCACCTTTCCACAAAATGTTTTTGGAATTCATTGAGAACTTCTGGAGATTTGTGTGGACAAAAAGACTAACAAACAAACAGTCAGACAACATTACCTCTGTCCAACTTTGTTGGCAGAGGTAATCATTTTGCATTGAGAGTAGACAGAATTATTTTAAATTCTCAGGCTTTACAAATCTATGCATATGAAAGCCAAATATACAAATGAGTATGTTCATTTGGTTGTATGATGTTTGGTTGTCTGTAGTGTCTGCTAGCTGATATCCTACAATTCATAATGGACTGGTCCAAATGAGATAGATTGTACAGCGAATAATAGAATTAATGGGTGGAAAAATGAGACGTTCCGATATCAAAGAAGTACACCGGCCAAATTCAACAGACAACCTGTGTCTGTCAACGCAAGGCAACAGTGTCCTTTCGACTTCCTTTGATGTAGCTGACACAGTGAAGAAGAAATTGCACATAATTTAAATATGGCCAAACCAAAAAGTTGATGGCGAAATGCTTTTAAAAAAGTCCAGATTTGTTAAATTATTTTGTAAGGAAATAAGTTATATTTTTAATAAAATAAGATTCTTTCTATGACTTTTTTCATACTGCACAATATCAGTGGTGACTTTTCTTAAGTTGAGACTTTCAGAAAACTTAAAATTAGGATACTTGAATTAATAAAAAAAATTACCTAATAAAATTGCTTTTAGCTCCTTATTGCCGATCCATACATACATTTTTTACGGGTATTTGCTAGTTAATAATATAAATGTTGTCATCATTGTTTAAAGAGGGTAGCATTAATAGAGTATTTCTCTTTTGCTCTTTGTATTGTAAGTAAAAGGTGATATATGCCAGGAATCCTAGCAATGAGTAAACATCCTATTCTGTAGATTATTTTCTGTTAACAAAGGGTGCAAACAATGTCTATTATTAATCTGCTGTTAGGGATGTGAAAGCTGTTATTGACAAAATGTCTCTTTCTCTTTCATAGGTCCTGCTACCTGGAATATGGCATCGGGTAAGCCAACAGTCCTGTTAGTGCTACTAAAGAAACTTATGGAAGATGGAAACATTCTTTACAAAGTAAGAAGGCTTTGCTTTTCGTTTTGAATCTGGACAGAAACATCTGAATTACAGTCGATTTTATTCTCTTTGAATTTATTGTACATTTCATTAGCTGATAAGGAACTGACTTTTCTTTTTAACTGCGACAAAAGTTGACAGTTCTATGAATGCCAAAAGTTGTTTTTTTTCGTTCAGACCAAATTTGAATCGGTTCGTTGCATTCATAAGAAAGGAAGGATAGAGAGAGTGGGTGAAGAAAGAGGAATATTTTTTTTTTTCCTTTCTTACATCACACTATGGCATATTGTTCCTTTTTTTTTTTTTTTTAGACCAATTCTCGAGATAAAAAATAGAAAATAGAAAAAAGAAAGAAAGAAAGCAGACTATACAGTATTTATAATATGTATGCACTTCATATATAATATTTATAACTTTTTCATTTCCCAATGAATTATATTGCATTTCGGATGATATTTTTTGTTTTATTTTTGATGCAATGATTATTTATTTTTGTTTTGGACATTTTAACGGGGATTAACTTGAAAAATAAATTGGTAACAAATAGTTTTATTACAGAAACAGATGTTGACAAATGTTTAAACAACGTTGCAGGTTTTGAACAGAGTCTGTTCTTTTTCTTGTTTTGCCAAGGAATCACATCCAACTTTAACAATCCAACTAGGCTAACGAGGTAGAACTGATGTTGATATTTACTAAACTTAATCTATCCCGAGACCACACGTGTGGCGCATCCAGTAAGGAGTGTTTTGGAAATGAACCTCAAAAGACCACGATACTCTTCTAAAAAAGGAGGTGGTGTTGGATTATCAAATGAAGGGCACTCCTCAAAAAAAGGTGGAGTGTTGGGTACTCTCATTACTAGTATGATATCACTGACTACCCATTGCCGGATTAGGGCCAAAATTAGTTCACAGAAAAGAATTGGCATGAGAAAAGTTTGTAAACATAGGATGTAATAATAATAAGTATGTGGATGAAATTCAATATAATTACAATTCAATTCAATAGAATTTCTTGTTTACTTACACTAGTAATCATTTTGATGGGAGGGCCCCTTTTTGAATGACAGCCCAGGGCCCCATGCAACCTCGCCCTGCTACTACCACTTCTTATTCAGCAGAGAGCTAAGTCTCGCTTTAAGCTTAAGTCTTGCGAGAGGCGCATTGTGAGTGAGCCTTGTTCTGGGAGCAGAGGTCGAAGACATTATAAATAGGAGTAAGAGTGAATTTTTGTGAGCAACATATAGTGAACTGAGCTACTGTTGAAGTAACCAGAAGTTATTTGTTACTTTTGTGTGACCAGCCACTACAAAGACACAAATACAAGAATCAGACAATCAGGATTATGCTGATATAACATAGCTGACACATAAAAATGTAGATACGACAGAGTGCCCCCACCCCCTACCTGTGGCCTTTATTTGCGAGACTAAGTGGCTAACGAATGCTCTAAGTAGAGCTGATATTCTCTTTTTATAACACTGCTAACACATACCTTCTATTAACTACCAAAACTGATACAGACATGTTGCATATGAAATGTAATGCTGACTTGCTTTCTTATATACAGTATCGCCCATAAATGAGTACACCCCCTACAACTTTTTAATAGAAAGTTAATTGTCTTCTAAACCAAACCTAGCAGGATTTTATTATTTCTAGTGGAACATTACGGATATCAAAACGGATATTATCATGTTTATTTATGACCAAACTCTACAGCATTGAAAAAATATGAATATGTTGCCGTCCAAAGATGAGTACAACACTACAAAAATATGGATTGTGGAATTAATCCTTGATGGAGATATAGACATATATATAACGTTAGAAGGGTAATTTTATCAGCTTGCCAACGGACTATGTTATACATTTGGATCTTTTTATCCAAAAATGCAACAGCCGAAAATGTGAAGCTAGGTATGTAGCATTTTTCAAGGAAATTTCAATTACACAGCAAGATTTCTATGGATTGTGGAATTAGTTCTTGATGCAGGTATACACATATATATATCGTTAGAAAGAGTTTCAAAGCTGTAGAGCTTAGTCATAAATAATATCCGTTTTGATTGTGTATCTGCGTATGCGTATGTGTAGTATCGCCCATAAATGAGTACACCCCCTACAACTTTTTTTATAGGTAGTTAATTGTCTTCTAGACCAAATATAGCATGATTTTATTATTTCTAGTGGAACATTACACAATCAAAAAGGATATTATCAGGTATTATTTATGACCAAACTCTACAGTATTGAAACTCTGTCACCAAAAATATTTCTTTGTAGTGTTGTACTCATTTTTGGACGGCAACATATTCATATTTTTTCAATTCTGTAGAGTTTGGTCATGAATAATACCTGATAATATCTGTTTTGATTGTGTAATGTTCCACTGGAAATAATAAAATTCTGTTATGTTTGGTTTATAAGAAAATTAGGTGTGTACTCATTTATGGGTGACACTGTATGATAAAGTGAGGTGTTTAAAAGCTTTTTGCAGTCAAAGCCAAAATCAAAACCCAACATAAATGTTTCAATGTATGAAAATTTCTTTTGTGTACTGAAAGCAAAATAGAGTGCATTGGCTCTTATGCAGCTTATTTGTTGTTAATTCCCCCTCTTTATTATTCATATTTAACCCTCACTGATTTCTCTCTCTCTCTTTGATGTGAATAGGTTTCAGAATTTAAGTACTCTTATGTACCGGATAATAGGGGGGGTTGGAAAAAAAAATTAAAATCTAATTAGCCGGGTGGGGTTGGAATAAGTGGGTGTTGTAAAAACCAGGGTTTCTATTTTGGCCATTTTAATTTAACAAATCTGGCCATTTTGATTTAGTTTTTGTAGAAATATTTTTTAATAAATTCTTATTTTTGGTGTGTACTTCAGTATTGAAATGTTTTATAAACAATCATCATTATTAACTTTTTAATACTACTATTCGCCTTCATCTTAATTTTTCAGTTGCTTTTTTATAATTGCAACTTTAATACTCAGGTCGTCATTGTAAAGTTGCAATAAAAAAGCAACTGAAAATCAAGATGAAGATTTAATAGTAGATGAGAACAACACTACAAAAAATATTTTTGGCAGCAGAGTTTCAATGCTGTAGAGTTTGGTCATAAATAATACCTGATAATATCTGTTTTGATTGTGTAATGTTCCACTAGAAATAATAAAATCCTGCTATGTTTAGGCTGGGCAAAATCTGGATACATAGATATATATTTTTCTGAACACATGAAAAACCTAAACCCAGCAACAGTATTTAAATCAGTGTTGTGGGTAGCAGTGATTAATATGAAAGGTAAAGCCAGGCAGCATTTACATATTTATTAATTGTATATCTACATATGAAGGAACTTTATTAGATGTGAGATTCAATGCTGGAGAGTTTGGTCATAAATAATACCTGATAATATCCGTTCACCCCTACCATTTTTTTAATAGGTAGTATATGTGTATGTGTAGTATCACCTATAAATGAGTACACTCCCTACCACTTTTTTATAGGTAGTTGTCTTCTAAACCAAATATAGCAGGATTTTATTATTTCTAGTGGAACATTACACAAATTAATTCAAATTAATACTAATGATTTAAAATACTTGCAGTGTTTAATGTCTGTACCCAAATTTCCTAAAACCTAATTTGTCATCCATTTTGTTTTTTCAGAGGAATCGTACCAAAGAAGCAGCCCAACGCTTTAATTATGCTCTCAAGAAATTTCCCAAAGATGGTTTTGGTGATGATGCCCGTACTTTCCGTGACCTGCGAGTTAATCTTTTACTCAGTCTCTCCAAATGTAAAAGGAAACTGCAAGTAAGTGGAACATTTGGCAATTCTTGGCTACAATCAGAAAATAAATCGTTTGTTTAAAATCGGACAACCTATAGAAATTCGAATGTGTATCTTTGCAACTTAGGAATAGAACATTAATTTGTATATTTTAATAGTAACGAGGTGGCTGGTCATAAAAACTTGTAGGAATAAAGTCCAGGTCTCAACCAGATTTGAGCCTTGCAAAGATCACTAAGCTAACGCATGCAACAGAAACCAAGTCTTCATCACCGAGCTCCATACTCCATTTTACCATAAAAACTAATTTCCCAGTTAATCTTTTACTCAGTCTCTCTAAATGTAAAAGGAAACTACAAGTAAGTGGAACATTTGGGAATTCTTGGTTACAATCAGAAAATGAACTAGAACAAGACTGGTTGCTGCAGGGTCAAAATCCACTCTGACTGAAGATGATTTCTGTAATAATCGGACATAAAAGAAAAGACTTTGCCAGCCTGGCTGCTGCAGGGTCAAACTCCAATCCAACTGAAGATGATTACTGCAACTTTTGTATTGTATATATTAAATATGATAAATCTTCCTTAATATCTAAGACTTATCAATTTAACTCAGTAAGACACCAGCCTAGCAATCACTAGGTTGTGAGTTCAAATCACAGTAGAGGCACAAGGATTTTACATATCAGTTTCCACCCCAAATTCTGGTGAGGATTGTTCTTGTTGTTATGGTAGGAGTGTAAAGTCAACTCCTGACTTTGTCTTGGAGTTTGACAAAAAATTGTTTGTTTAAAATTGGACAACCTATAGAAATTCCAATGTATATCTTTGCAGCTTAGGAACAGAACATTAATTTGTATATTTTAATACAGAGGGAGGTGTGAGGTGGCTGAAGGGTTAACAACATGGTGAATGGGACCATCTCTTCCCCCCTGCAAACATGTCATGGACCAGCAGGGTTGGGACCATCACCCCTAATGTCCAACAAAGGACCTTAAATAAATTTGAAAAAAAACAGTACAGAAAAAAAAAGAAATAATTATTTACAATTTTAAATTTCATTTTTTCTATTGGAAAATTGATATATTCTGATGAAAAAATATTTTGGTTGTGTTTGATCAAATTCTTGCTCTTTTTTGCTTGACTCTATTATTTAAACTCTTAAATTATGTTATATTCTATTAAACTCTTACATTGTTATATTCGATACTTAAATTCTTACATTATATTTATTCTATTACTTAAACTCTTACATTCTATTACTTAAACTAAAAAGGTCTCACTGTTCATTATATAGATAGATTTTACCTTAATTCAATTATTGGCTACCAGTCATCTTTTACATTTTGTTCTGACACATGGAGTGTGGGATCAGTTTAGAACTTGCATAATGACAATATTAAGCCCTGGGTTACGGTACTTTCATCTACATCACTTTAACAAATATCAGTTTTGTCTAAAATCACTTTTGTCCCCACAATATCTCCAAAGGTTCTCAATGAATTTTAATGACATTTTGTCAATTGGTAGGCCAAGAATTGATGAATTTTTTGGGTGGATGCAAAGAACTTTTGGAGATATTGTTTGGACCAAAGTGATTTTAGACCAAACTGATATTTGCTAAAGTGATGTAGATGAAAGTACTGTACCCCAGGCCGGCTGTAGTTCATGAGAATTTTTAAAATCATAAATTGGGGGATCTGTATAGTAAATGAAAAGGAGTAAAACTAATCCTCCTTTTACGTTCATTAATTGCAAATTCTTCTTATTGGTTGTAATTTTCATTTACTTATATAATGATGTGTGATTTTTTTCTGTTTATTTCTCTGTCCATAACACTTAAAGGTAACAATTTTGCTGATAAAAATATTTCCTACCCTCCATTCAAAACAATGGACTCTTCTACTGAAACAAATTCAGAATTTTTAGAATTCTTTTCTAAAAAGAATCATCTCGTAGAAATTCAAATATATCCGTAATTTTTTTCATGGGGATTAACTACTAAATTAATATCTGGCAGTTATGTAACGAAACTTAGATAAAACCTACCAATATCTGCCAAGTGTGAGGGATTAATATTGTTCACGCCTAAAATCAAGAGTTAATCCCCTTTTTTAAAATGATTATTGCATGACTTGTTCGTAATCTGAATGTAGACTAAATTCTTTAATCCAGAAAGGAAGAACCGCACACCATTCCTGGGGACATAAATTGTGAATTTCCTTTTTTGTTTTTCATTCTGAGTTTCTTATCTTTTGCAGGATTATACTGCTGCTATAGATCTGGCTACCAAAGTTCTTGAAATTCGTCCTAAATCATTCGAAGGATTTTATGCTCGTGCACGGGCACGCCGAGACCACAAGTGAGTTTAATTTTAATTCCTAAGGAACTCTTCTAGTACAAGAGACACTGAAAGCGGTCAACTGTATACCCTAACCCATCAGACTTCTTCTCTCATAAATATATTTTGTCTTTCTGTCTATCACATTTGTATGGAACTTCTTATGGGATGAAGTGAATAAGTGAAATGTAGATTTGCCACTATGAAGATTTTTGCGGTAGAGAAGAAAAAAAACTTTTATCAAATGGATGTCAAAATTAGAATTTATAAATAAATCTTCTGTATACTTATTTGGTTCATAAGTTTTTATCCCTTGAATTGATCTTAATCCTGTTTTGAAAAAGGATAAGTGTATACATATAATATA
>VCCN01004110.1:2744786-2755703 GCA_006491835.1 Architeuthis dux | reverse complement strand
TATATGAAATTTGTTATTGATAAGCATGCTAGACACTTATACTAATTCCAGTTGAAAAACCAAAAGCATAAACTAAAAGACAGATTCTTGTATCTTTGAAGACACAGCCTGATCAATATTGAAAAGTCTTAAAATGTGTTCTGTAAATATATTTACAAAGTTTCAATTGATTGAAAACATTTTCAAAAGGCAGTGCATCTAAACACCAGAGAATCTCGTTTGTTGTTCCGGGCTGACAAACCAATATTTTCTAATTTTTTTCAAGTTTTTCTTGAAAAGACAAAATCAAAGCTCCTACCAAAACAAAATCCCAGATCCAAACCTCCAAATCGTCTGCTCCTAAGCACATGTAATAATTATTATTCGTCACTAGTTTTATTGGTTTAAAACTTTCTCTAGAATCTTATGCATTAGACTAGAATTTAATGCATATTTTTCAACCGTATTATGTTGTTGATATCCCAATTGTTATATTTCCAAGAAGAAGATGGTATTAAATATTGAAATTAAATATAAACACTCAGATGTTTAGAGGAGAAGTTATACTACCTCCAAACCTGACAGTCCATAGTTATTAAATAATGTTGTGATGCATTCTGGGATTGTTACCTCTTACTAGGATGCAACACAATGATCACACTGATTGCAAGTAATCATTAATAAGTTGGCTTGTATTCACTAGGCCTGCCCTGTGTGCACTGACCATGGCTAATTTTGGTGGTTTCTTCTGGACACCAATTGTGGCCTGAATCACAGTTTTGGTGATTCACATTTTTATTTTGTTCCCTCCCAAATCTAAAAAAAAAATAATATAGAGCACCTGGCTTTGTAAAAGATCTAAAGGCTCACTAGGGAGTTTATTTTTTAATTATAATTTGATTTTTTTTTTTTTTCTTATTTTTTTTTGGACACGGGCACTGAAAATCTACCTGAACACTTGAATGGCATGAATGACAAATTGTGGAAAAAAACAACAAAATATCAGAACCTTTTTTTGACTGACTGCAAGAATGGAAACCCTGTGCCATTCATTGTTACAAGATTGTTTCACACCTGCTTGGCACTCACAAAAAAGAAGAAAAAAAAATCAGTGAACGTTATTCGGTGAAAAAAAAAAAAAAAAAACTGTTTTCATTCCAAGTGAACTTGACATGTATCCGTTCTTGCTTAAACATACCCCGTCCCACATGCAGAGCAGGGGTTGCCAGATTTGGCCAGAAGGGGAGATAATCCAAGCTTTATCTCTGAGACTTACCTGACACAGGCATTGGAATAGCGGTGAATTTGTTCATAATCTGAATGAAAACCAATTTGTTTTTAATCAAGAAAGGAATTGTTGATGATAAACCAAGAACCTCTCAAAATTCATGGAGACATAAATCCTGTTTTTAATTCTGAGCTTGTCTCTTGCAGGATTACACTGCTGCTATAATATATATCAAGAGGCTGGTATTGAACCTCTGCCTCCAGACTCGGTTTCCGAATTCGACACTATTCTGTGTTGGGTAAGTCTTTGAGATAATGCTAGGATTATCTCCCTTTCTTGCAAAATCTCTCAACCCCGATGCAGAGATTACATTTTAGTTCCAATGATAAAGCAGCACACAATCACTTTGCCTGAGCAAATTATGTTTTTACACTTTAAAAAGAAAGAAACAAAATTACATCTTCAACGCAGAAAATATTACTTATCTAATTTGCTTATATTTGTTCTTTTTTTCTGTTTTTCTTTCTTTTTTTAAAAAAGAAAAAGAAGAAATATCTGGTTTTGTTGTTGCATTATTTCCAAAGTATATTCTCCAAACCTTTGCAAATAATATTTAAACAATAAATTCACAGCATTGTAGGTTTGTGCCAGTTACAATATTATGTACCACATGATCACATGTATGTATATTTTTCGTTAAATTCTATTTATTTCTCTAAATAATTATTATAATTAATTACAACAATATAATGTTTCTATCTACTTAAACCATTATTTTGTATTTACTTGCAGCTAATGTTGAAGGCTAAAAAAAAGAGCCTTTGTTTTTCATGTTTCTCCAGACTTAATCTTTGGTCAGTTTAGCTTTGTGCAGGATAGACAATGTCTATAAAACCCATCATCAACATATTTAGATGTGAATTGATGGGGAAAATAAAAAGAATTTCACTGGCTTTTTTTTCTTGTCAAACCTAATTCTTGTTAGGATGATTGCTATTTAACCAGTCAAGAATTTCAGGTGTAAAAGTTGGTCAACTGATTAGTAGTCAACTAATAAAAACAGTAACATTGAGTCAGTATGAATAAACTAATGAAGTATCACATAGATTGGTTTAATTACATGGTTTAAATTGCATTGTCGGCCATTTTGTTTCCCTCTTCCACATTATATTGAAAAGAAAACACTAAAATTGATAAATTCTTATGAAATTATTATTTTCCAAAGTTTAAATTGATTCTTTAAAACAAGTTAATGACTGTAGATGTGTTGTATATGAATCACAAGCTATATTGTCATTATCCTCCAACCCCTCATAATAGTCAGTAAAACCTTCTTCCCACCTCTACTTCACTTCAACCTGATCACTTGGCGACCGTATTGTGAAATCAGAATAAGCAGGAATTATGGTAATGCTTCAGGACAAAAAGATGCCCAAAATATGTCTACCAAATACATGAATTGAAAGATAAGCTCTATATAAGACTTTCCTATTGCACATGCAAGATATCGCACTTCTACTATCTATCTCTCTCTGTCTATCATATGCTCAGTCTAAAATTCTGATAAATAACTGAGTTGTCAACCATGTTTGGGATGAGTTTGGGTTTTGCAGTATAAATCTTTTTTGTAAATCTCTACAAAGAGTCAAACCTGAGAATTTACAAATGTCAGTAAAACCTTCTTCCCACTATTTCACTTCAACCTGAACACTTCAGTTTCTGTACAATGAATCTTTTTCTCTTAACGTCAAAACAAATGCTACAAATATGATTATAAGAAACTAAATCATTTCTTTTTTTTTAAATCAGAAAAAGAGGATGCATTAGTTTGTGTTTAGATATGATGATTTATCAGGCACAAGGCTGCAGTAGTGGGGCACCCAGTAAGGATCAAACTCACTACACTAGCTCAATTGGTCTGCAAGATGATCTTGCTAACCACTGCAATGATAGGTGCACAATTTAGCTATACAAAGCTAATAAACATTGTCCAGATTAAATTAGCTTTGGGTTTTATCATAACTTTATTTGGTAGTTTTATTTTTTCCAAAAAATCTTTAATTTAGCAATGTAAGTGTAATTTCATAACAAAAAAAAAGAAAACTTGTTTGTTCACCTCTTCAAATATATCAAATATGGCGTTTTGCTGGGGATCAAAATGGGGGATAATTTTCAGAACTAATTTTTTAAAAATGAGCAACTTATAGATTTTAAATTGGTCTCTTCGATAGTTACAAAGTCTGTTCACTACATAGAAATTAAATTTGTTAATATTTCACCTGTATATTTTTTATTTTTTCATCATTTCTTGTTGGTTTTGTAGCAATGACAAGAAAAAGATCTTTACTGAATTTTGTTTCGACCGGTGCAAATTCTTCAGTGAAAATTTTGTGAAAAGCAATCAAAAATAATTTTTAAAGTTGATGATGGGTAAATTTCCAAATCCTGATTTTGCTGGTTTTCAACTTGAAAAAAAGAAATTACCTGGAAAGTGTGTGCCCCAAAATATTGGGTAGTCAGTCTTAAATAATTGTTTTTCAGAATAACTCATTTTGTACAAAACAAATATCTTTATCTGTCCTTATCTACTAAAAAAAAGAAAAATCTGATGATGTGTGATATCATTGGCTAATTTATTAGCCAATCGGCTGCTACTTGCAGCTTCTGCTTTATATGAACAGTTCTTCTCTTAGTCACCAGGTGGCAATGGCTCAAAGTGTTCTCGTGGCGCCTCCTGGATTTTCATTTTTCTTTTTAATATTCAAGCAGTTTATACAAAGGAAATTGGAAAGGATGATGCCAGGATGAATATATATTTGGTTCTTGTTGGGATGTCTGCGTCTAAAATTGGTCTCTATGCTGTAAATGAAAGCCTTGTATTTGGTACCCGACCTACCATTCCATTTCTCTTTTAATACAAAATTTTAGTTTTCCTTTTGGGGAAATTTTTAGAATTATGTTACAATTTTGTATATCTTAAATATAACAACAATCCATCCCATTCTGCTTTACTAAAAGATTAAAAAACAGGATTTGTATTTCATGTTGGTTTCTGCCTATAAGAAGTGACAACAATTTAGAAAGCACAGAAAAACAATCCCAAACCGGCATAATTAATTTTAATGTTGAAGGATGCAAAAATTTCTTATTGTTGCACATTATCTTAAAAATAGTTTCTAAGTTTGTTATTCCTTCATCTACAAGAAAGATTTCCAAATTTTAGCCAAATGTTCTTGGGGAATTTGACCGCCCAAAATTCCATATATAAAGAATTTTGCATAATAGTCATGCTGTTGGACCGCTTAATAGCTTGGAAGTGAAAGAACAAGGTATACATTCGATGAAGTCTTTACAATGGCAACCCTGAGGAAATGAGCTCTAAAAATGATTAATAAGTATAATTATTTTAGGACATTCTAAATTCAATCAGATGATTTTGATGAATTAATGATTTTAACAATTTTAAGAAATTGTACTGATTAAAACACTGAATTATGAAACTTCATTTGATATTTTCTTTTAAATAGAAAAGTCAGTTTAACTCACAACCATGTGAGATCGTAGCTTTGATTAGCAATTCAGCTGAAGTTTTGAGTAACGCAGATGAAATCATCAAGGTTCTAAATTATATATCAAGATCCTGATTCAAATGTTATTGAAGTTTTATAATTGAAATTATTATTTATCGGTTATGGCAAAACTAATTACAGTCACAAAATGAATTCACCTTATAGAGGAATAATACCAATGGGATGAATTGCGAAAAAAAAATTTTTTTAATAAAATATATATATAACTAAGTCTCTAAGAGACTCATCATCAAATTAACTTGCATCCATTTGAAAATGTGAAACCAATTAGTTATGGATCAATAAAATATCTGCTCTACCGTAGGTATCGAGCATTCTCCGAAAATAAAGGTCTACTGTTATTCTTATGCACCATTGTGTTGCACTTTGATGACTACTGATTATATATATATATATAGGGATAATGATTCTTAACTAACAATTATATATGATTATATAAAATCTAAGCTAAAATAGGAAGATGTCAATTTTTCAACTACTAATAGGGACCAAACTTTGTATCTTTGTATATATTGTACAGTTTTTGCTGCTTTTGTTAAAGCTGTGTAGTCCCTGTGCAGAAGCCTTTCTAGTCAGCTCCAACTATTTGCTTGCTTGTCTCTGACACGAGGGAGGGGAGATGAAAGCGAATTTGGGCCCCAAAAGGATCTGGAACAAGAATTTTCGTAAATAATTGGATGGGAAATTTCCTTGTTTTAATTAGCAGGAAACTAGTGTATACAAGGACAAACAAAATTGGCTTCTATGATCAAATCCGTCTGATGAGCTGACTTGGAAAAGATGAGTAAGATGTCTTGAATGTGAGTATGGTTGCCTTTGAATGTCTCTGAGGATTCTTTGATATGTCTGATGATTTTGGAAGAAAACAGAAGCCTGATAATGCTTAGATGTGAGGGTGAAATCCTAGCATCAGTTTGTCTCTCTTGAAGGAGGCTTTTGGGTGCTAAACCTATTTATGTGCGTATACACAAGTTTCTTCACAGTGAAGATTAGAGAACTGGATCAAAATTTTAAAAAATATGATCTAAATAATAGAAAAAAAAGAAGGAAGCTTGACACATCCAATCAGAGGAATACTTTGAGCCATTGTTAAACTTGTTGAGGGCCAAGGGAGGTAAGTTGATTGGGGGTCACTTAATATTTCGATGACATTCTCTATAGTAAGAAATTCAATTATTTTGCACTTTAAAAGCCCACTCTTCTGCTCCCCATCACTCAAACAAACAAACAAAAAAATGGATAAACATATATATATATATGTCAGTGTATTCAGGCTGCTGTACACCTGTTGTTTTGTTGTCTTTATTTATTTTTTTTTTCCCTTGTTAAGATGGTTGTACTATTTGTTGATGCTGAAAAACAAAAAAAAAAAATGGTTGTTTTTTTTCGGTTTGTCTTATATAGCCAAAACACTTAATAAAGATTTTGACAACATTAAATCTTCTTGAGGTGGTATGAAATAAATATTTTAAAAAAAGGAAAATTTTGATACGGTGAGAAAATAGTTTTGAAACCTGCCACCCAAAAGCCATGATTTGAATAAACACAGAAATATAGAAATTTGGTCAAATTAGTGGAAATTTTGACTAGGCTTCATCTCCAAACAAAATTTTCTAAACAAATTTTCCCTAAATGATCAGCTCGTACTAGAAATACAAGCAAATGGCCCAGTTGTTTTATATTTTTTTAATATTTTTCTACTACCTCCAAAAAGGCTGTCAGTGTTATCTAATTATTTGCTTTCATACTGTATGCTTTACGTTAAGCATAAATGTTCAGTCCAAACAATCTTCTAACGAGAGGCATAGCTGGGGGCTATTTGAAAACAGCCCCCCCAAAAGCTTTATAAATAGTAGTTCACCTACAGCATTTCTACTGACAAATCTCACTAAATGTTGGAGGGGGCCCCTCAAGGAGCCGGGCCCCCAAATCTCTAGCCACGCCTCTGCTTCTAACCAAAATGATGACTAATGCTGTCAATTTCTTTTTTAAATGATATTTTAGGGATTTGGGGCAAACCAGAAAATGACCAACAAAATGTAATCATGTCGACTTGAAGCAGTGCCGGTTTGTTTGCTAGTGCCTTTATAGAAATATTGCTCTGATACCTTGAACCCTACCAATCAATGTCCGTTATTCATCCTGATTATTATTATTATTGTGTGCTCCTCCTGCCCGCCCCCCTTTTTTTCCCCCCCTCGTCCACACCCCCCTGGCCAGTGTGCCCTGCTGAGTCAGCTCAAGTCAGGCTGCAGACCTGTTAACTGTTGAACTTGTAGTCAGTGCTTGTAAATACACTTGTTTGACCTTTGACCTCTTTGTTGTTGTCTTTTTTTATTTTCTTCGTCTTTTTTTGTTGTCAAATTTTGTCTTGGCTTTATTTGTCTGCTTTTAGATGAACAACAACAACAAAAAAAATGGTCATTTCAAGATAAAAGGGTTAATATTATTATTAATAATGTTTGACTAGTATTTACTTTCATCTGAATGTTTTAGTTGCTTTTTATCGCAACTTACCCGGGTCGTCGATCTACAGCAGTGAGTAAACAGCGCAGATCAGAAATTAAGGATAAATTCATGTGCATTTTGCCTCAGTGAAGCCTGGTTAAACATACCAGCTACTCTAACTGAGTGAGCTACGAGAACCCTATGGTTGGCAGAAGATCAAATCTAATCTTTAAACCCACTCTTCATTCTTTCTCGATCTCTGTCGGTACCATATTGGTATTGTACTAGTAGTAGCAATAGTCTTTTATTATTTCATTAGTTGGAGCATTATCAACCATTATTAATTTTTGACTAATATTTTCTTTCAAAAATTTTTGACTAATATTTTCTTTCAAAAATTGATAATAATGGTTGAGAATGCTTCAACTAATAAAAATAGAAGATAATATTGTATAAAAAAAGTATAAAAACAAAAAGGACACACAAAATATTTGGCTTTAGTTTACACTTATATAAATAATTATCCTGTTTTCTTTATCTGACTACATTTTACCGTCATCTTATTAGTTGCTTTATATTGTAACTTTTGCTCACACACACATAGTGTTGATTGGAACATAAAGAATAATCCTCAGGCAGGATTAGAATCCACATCCCCTAGCCATGGGGGAAGTACCGTTTAGCATGGCCTGCTTTACCAATTAAGCCACCAAGATTTCAACTGGGAGCAGAAGCTCAAATAACACCCTTAAACGTATCCTTCATTTTGGTAGTTACAGTATTTAATACATATCTCCATTTTTTAATTTTTATTATTAGATGAAGCATTATAAATCATTATTATTTTTAATTTTTATGACTACTTTTTATCTCCATCTTAAATTTTATTACTTACTTTTTATTGCAACTTTTGCACACTGACAGAAGGTAATCGGTCTGAGCCAAAGTTGCGATAGAAAGCAACTAATAAAATTAGATGAAGTATTATAAATCATTATTATTTTAAATATTTTTGACTACTTTTTATCTTCATCTTAAATTTTATTACTTGCTTTTTATTGCAACTTTTGCACAATGACAGAAGGTAATCGGTCTGAGCAAAAGTTGCGATAGAACGAAACTAATAAAATTAAGATGAAGGTAAAAAGTAATCATAAAAATTTAAAATAATAATGATTTATAATACTTCATCTAAAAACAAAAAAAAGATAAGAGAAATATATTAAATACTGTAACTACCAGAATGTAAACAAATGATCAGAAAGAAGGATAAGTTTAAGTGTGTTATTTGAGCTTCTGCTCACAGTTGAAGTCTTGGTGGATTAATTGGTAAAGCAGACCAGGCTAAATGGTGCTTCTGATTGGCTAGGGGATGTGAGTTCAAATCGCACCTGAGGCTTATTCTTTATTTTCCAATCAATGTTATCTGCTCACTGCTGGCGGAGGGTAATCGGTGTGAGCAAAAGTTGCGATAATCTATCAGGATCATTCCATATCAAATCTCCTAATGGGCACCATCTTAGATTTTGATGAAATTTCAGTAGGTGATACCTTTGTCTAGAGAAAATTCAACCCTGAAAATTGATTGAACAAATGGTTCAGAAGTTATGTAAATTTAAGCAAATTTCACTTTGTCATGTCTCAAGCTGCAAGCATGATTTGCCACTGCATAACTATGCTATTTAAGAAGATATCTAGTGGAAATTTGGTAACCCCAACTAAGCCATGTCTGGCTTCATTTTACCTATATTCTATGTGGTTTAAGAGTTATGGGTCCTTCAAAATGGGGAGAAATGGCATTTTAGAGGGTAGTTGCTAAATGTTTGGCCAACTTAGAAAATGAACTATGGGTGTTAAAATAAAAATGGGTTGTATTCAGTGTAAAACATTGAAACAGAGTTTAAAAGCATTATAATACTTTTCTGATATCAAAACATACGACCATTAAATTAAAAACCCAAAGTATTATGTGTTTTATGAATGCATGCAAAGTAACGTAGTCAGTTGAATAAATGGTTCAAATTTTGCTGAATTCAATCTTTCATCCCTAAAAATTTAAAACGTCCTACTCATATCTATACTCATATACTCGGTTGGAATTCTTTTGAAAACAATTCTCTGAACTGTAGCAATCTCTGTGGCAGTTTAGCCAAGTTAGATATGAGTAAGTCGTTTTATATTTTTAAGAATGAAAGAGGATAGATTGAACTATAATTCAGCAAAATTTTAACCATTTTTTCAACTGACTACATTACTTTTCAAAAAAGTATTTAATGCTTTTAAATTCTATGTTTCAAGGCAATATGTCAACTGAATATAATCCAGTGGAATTTTTATTTTAACACCTTTAGTTCAGTTTCTACGGCTGGCCAAACATTTAGCAACTCCCCCTACCCCTACCCCCCTTTGAAGGACCTATAACTCCTAAACCACATAGAATTTAGCTAAAATGAGTTGGATGAAAATCTACATGGGTACCAGATTTAAGCGAATTCCAATTTGTCAAAACTTCTGAACCATTTGTTGAATCAAGCTGAAATTTTCAGGGTTGAATTCTCTCTAAGAAAGGTGTCACCTACTGAAATTTCATCAAAATCTAAGATGATGTCCATGGGGACTTTAAAAATATTAAGTGATTTGATATGGAATGACCCAAAATAAAAGATAATTATTATTATTATTAATTTTTGACTTGTATTTTCTTTCATCTTAATTTTTTAGTTGCTTTTTATTACAAATTACTCATGCCGTCAATCTACAGCAGTGAGTAATCAACACATGACTTTGTCTCACTGAGAGCAGAGCCTTTATTTCCTGATCTGCCCTGTTTACTCACCTGAGGTAGTTGCTATAAAAAAGCAACAACAAAAAATTAAGATGAAAGAAAACTAGCAAAAGTTAATAATAATGGTTGACAATGCTTCATCTAATAAAAATAAATAAATAAAACATGATAATATTTGGATTCCAAGACACAAAAAAAAGAAGAAAAAGCAGTGAACAGAGCTCTCAAAGTTCTGTTTAGATATGTTTATGATTTGACATCAAGATTAAAACCTAATTCTTTGTGTGTAGAATAAGAAGGGAGCACATCAACCTGTCACTTGAGGAGCATCAATATCATAAAGAAAGACTCAATCTGGAAAATACAAAAGATCAGTAAGACGATTACAGAAGTAGAAGAAAGTATAAAAAGATCAAATTCTAGGCAGATGATAGATTTAAGTCTTGTAAAAGACAAAACGGGACAGAAGCATTGTCCTACTTATCATTGATCCTTGATGCTTGTGGAGAAATCACCATGACCTCATTAGAAGGATTGGGAAGAACAATTGGGAATGTGCTCTTAGTCAAAGGCTGAGAAGCCAAAGTGTAGTATCTGTTAGCAGTTTAATATCTGATACATTCCCAATGTTTAATGACTTAAAAGACAAATTGTTTTTTCTTTACACAACAACTATTTCAAGAAACAATTTAATTTATTTTAAGGTTATGAACCATAACCCACATTCAAGTAAATACTAATTCATTAATATGTTTCTAACCCGACAATCAGTTTAATATTAAAATCCCCACATATCAGATATTAAGCTGATAAGAACAGATACTACATTTTGCTCTTAGCTAAGAACAAATACTACACTTAGAAACTGCGTTCATAACCGGACCACG
>VCCN01004110.1:2719033-2735668 GCA_006491835.1 Architeuthis dux | reverse complement strand
AAATAATCAAATAACTTGAAATCCATCATCGGACCAAATTAAATGGCCGAAACTTTGTCAAAAAATGAACAACAAAGATGAGTAAATTTTCCAGCTAGAGTACATCAATGGACCAATTCAAATTCAGCAATCGGCTACATTTCTGGAACTAGCATGGAGTGTTAAGACCGGCCACTCTACAATACAGAAGATTGAGAAGTGACCTGATACACATCTACAAAATGACACTTCATGGTAGGAATGGACACAGATTCTCACTGTAAGATTTGCATACACAGCAAACTCATGCTACAGAGAACACTAAGAATAACAAACAGGGGTCACTGCCACAAATACCAGATACACCATCAACCTGGTATTAGAGACAGATTCTTGATATCAAGATCCCTTTCATACTGGAACTCCCTTTCAGACAAAACAGTAAACTGTTTCTGTTAACATGTTCAAAAACAACCTAACAAAATAAACTAGCTTACTGCACAAATACAAACATTTCTAAAATACTCACACCTTAAATACCAACCCCTATTACATCTGTTAGATGTATCTTCAGTTGGTACTCTTTATAAATACTTATATATAAATACTTAAGCCTACCTTTAATAACTTATTATGAAGCAAGAGCATTTCCCACTGCACAATGAGCACGGTTATTTATTGGGACCAAATTCTAGTTACATTTATGAAACACCCAGTGAGAAGCAACACCACACCCAATGAAATGCCAGCAGACCTTTGACTGCACTCCAAGTGGGTGTTCTCACTCTCTCTCTCAGACACACAAAATATCTATTATAATAATACGCCACATGTATTTGTATATCTATTTTTTGTCTGTAACATACCAAAGGAAAGGAAAAAGGGGTGATGAGTACATATATCAGTATGCTGATTAAAAGTTTTGTTCATTGACTACTGAAATGTCTTTGTCTAATTTATTTATAGTGAGGACCTAACAAAATATAAATTTCATATATGCCGTCATCTTTGACGGCACGGATACACTAGTTTCATATAATACACATAAAAGAAGCATTTTTAAATTGATTATTGTAAACATTTTAGGTTTAAAAGGAGAAATTCAGCACAAAGCCTCATGAAATACTCAAAATCAAAAATAGCACACAAATAGGAAAAAGTACACTGAGCCTCTGTTGTTAGTGCAATGGAAGGATGGTTTTCAGTGTCAATACTAAGAATGAGAGCTGAAGCATAAAGGTCTCACCTAGACTTAAAGTCTTCGCTGTTTCCTTGGTCGATCTGTATTAAACGTGATAGGTGTTGTGTCTGTGAGAGAAACAATCTGCAAACCTGCCATCTGGAGACCTTTGATAGATGGCTGAAAAATAAAAGAACAATCAATGAAGAAAATGCTTTATTTGAAGAGAAATTTCTTTATTGGGTATTGAACAAATTATCTCAAGGTCTCTAGGAATATGGTTTATTTTTGGTGAGTAAGGAAAACAAATCTTACAAAAAGAATATTAAACTAATAAAACCTAACACTTAAAAAAAAAAACTTTAAAAAAAATATGGTCCTATCCTCTTAACCTCCTGTTGAAGATTTTCTAAGTGATAACTGACTTTCATCAGAACTCTAGTCCTGCATCATTGAATATGTGATGTAAGATTCATAAAGTTCTTTGTCTATTCCTGTAGACTCTTTGTGGAGCATAGTGCTGCAACCACTCTGCAGCCGTATCAGTAGCAAGTAGGTTTTATGGGGTGGTGTTGCTAGCCTCATGCTCAACCATCCTCCTTTACCCAAGCTTGGGACCAGCTATGGCAACTGCCAATCTGTAAGTTTCTTTTCTATTAGAGTAACCTTCTCTTAGATCGACTACCTTACAGGTCTAAAGGGCTCCAACTTTACCCATAGCTAGGGGATTCATGCCTTTCCCAACGGTATTAGTGCCAGTTTGATTCAATATAAATCTGTAATAGTGCAATTAAATTAACATTTTCATCTTTATAAATCAATCTTTATTATTATTGGATGAAGTATTGTATCACATCACTTTTTATTAAATTTGACTAGTTTTTACCTTCAAGTTGGAAAAAGGGGTGATCAATGAATAAATTATTTCTCTCACCTTTTGTTGGGCTGTGATCACTAAAAAAAGGTCTGAATTTGCAAAAACAAGCGGGCACAAACTAGTGATCAATTTAGTATAAACTTACATTGCATATTGAAATCCCCTCAAAAAACAAAAAAAAACAACATTTTCCCTACTCATTGAGAGGAGCATGTGGGCAATATTTCAAGTTTCTACTATGAACGGTTAGGGCTGGGCGAAGTCCGGAAACATAGATACTTATAAATGTCAGAACACATGAATAACCTAAACCCAGCAATAAACTAGTGTTGTGGGTAGCTGTGGTTAATAAGAGTGCAAAACAATTCAAATAAATAAATGTTGAAATCAAAACTAACAGGTAGAGCAGGACATTAGAGATGTTGATTAATGAAATTATGAGACATAAAAATACTTACCAATCTTCCAGGACCAATACCTTGGACACAAACTCGGATATATTTCACTCCAAGACTAACAGCCTTCTGTTGAAATAAAATTAAAATCATGAAAATAAACGAGGTTTCATTTACATCTAAGATAGAAAAAAGTAAGGAGTGAATATTATTAAACTCCTTTTTATCATTCGATAAGGTGAAAAGGTTTTAACAAATTTTATAGTTAAATCCGCTTAAAATCATCATTTCATTTGATAGTCAAAAATATAAATTTTGTGTGATTTCATTTTTTGTAGATCTACAATTTATTAGATGATTGTAGCTCAGGGTGGGCACCTTTGCAGTCATATTAGTTATTTTCTTGCAGAGCTAAAGAGAACCTCTACCCCTGCTTACAGTCTATTCTAAAATAATAAATGATTCATGGTAGAATATACAGACCAGTTAGGTAAACTCAACAACTGAAAAGCAAGTTAATAATACTTATTACCACAGCAGGAAGACTTGAAGCAAACTTAGCAATATTGCACATTTTATAGAAAGGTACTTCTCTTGATAGAGAGAGAAAAAGATAATTTGCCCCCAAATAGCCCAGAGTCAGCTCAGATAGTATAATGGTTAGCACATTTGCCTCTCACACAGAAGGTCCCAGGTTTGGTTCCCGGTATGAGCGAAGAGTGGAAAACTTTTCATTTTCCCTGTGTACCCAGCTGCTGATTGAGTACACCCTAAGCTGTGTGATTAGGGTGGAGGCATCACTTTGGTGGACTTGCATCCTGCCAAGGGAGTGATCATAAAAACTTGTAGGAATAAAATCCTGGTCTCAACCAGACTTGAAACTTGCAAGGATCATTAATCCGACGCATGCAAAGGAAACCGAGACTTTGTTACCAGCCGTGTATACTCCAAGGGGAATTGTCTCTTGAGAGACGGACACTTTACCTTGAATAGCCCAGAATCTTTAGCTACATCAAACAACTCAAAAATACTGCAATATCATAATATTCAGCCAAACTTTCCAACATTTTTTTAAACATGAATTAACAAGTGTTATTACAATAACTGACATAATTATTATAAGTAGTTTATTAGAAATTATTGAAATTCTGGTGGTGCTTAAGTAGTAAAAAAGTAAAGCATCTGTCTCTTAAGAGACAACTCCCAATGGAGTATGAAGCCCGGTGATGAAGACCCGGTTTCTGTTGCATGCGTCAGCTTAGTGATCCTTGCAAGTTTCAAGTCTGGTCGAGACCAGGATTTTATTCTTACAAGTTTTTTATGACCACCCACTTGGCAGGATGCAAGTTCACTGATGGAATACCTCCAATACCTAATCAGATTAGAGTGTACTCAATTAGCTGCTGAGTGCACAGGGAAATTTGTCCTAGTGAAGATTTTTCCACACTGTTTGCTCATACCAGGAATCGAACCAGAGATTTTCTGTGTGTGAGGCAGACGTGCTAACCATTACGCAATCTGAGCAGACTAGTGCTCAAGTAGACAGCAATGAATACCCTGACCTTACTCTTTAAAATGTGATGGGGAGATACTGTCCAAATAACAGATTGCCAGTGCCAAGACAAGTTATTCTTTTACCTCAAGTACATGCCAATAATTTTTAGTTGGAATCCACCTATGGTTAACAACTTACTTTTCACTTTTCAACAACCTTTCCATAAAACTTTTATAGAACAAGATAAACCTAATTCTTTTACCAACACTGTTGAACTTAAGAAATAAGAAATAAGGATGACATGTCATACAGAATAAAATATGAATTCAGAAACATTTTGAATTGGTTACTGTTTAACTGAAAGACAAACGTTTGTGTGAAACTTGAATATTTCTTAAAGTATAAGTGGGTACAGTTTACTAAGGGTATTTCATAGGAACTAATATTTATAAGAGAATGCTTATTTGTTGAAAAAAAGGTAAGAAAACTGACACAATAATTTTGTATATCTATTCAAGTCTCACTCAAAGTGATGTTGAGCATTTTAAATCTAAACTCTAAGATTCTAAATTGCTAGGAAGACATTTATGTGGGAAAAAAAAAAAAAAAAAAAAAAAAAAAAAATGAAGATTCCTTTGGAAACGGAGAAGCAAAAAAAAATGACTGTTCAACTCTGATATGAATTCAAGTATTACCCAAGTGTATTGAGCAATTTACATGCTGATGATAAACTAAATAGGAATTGTAGCACTGTTATGGCTAAAACTTGTCACTCTACCAGCAGCTAGAAACATTTTATAAGTATTCTTGACATAAAACGATGGGTTTTACAAGGTCTTCAATGAACTGACTGTATTCAGAAATAGCCAAATGCATTGAAAAGAGATAAGACAAATGATTCAATGTGTGAACCCATTTATTTATTTTTAGTATATGAAGCTTTGTAAATGATTATTAACAATGTTTTTTTAATACTATTTACCATCATCTTATATTAAATAAATAAATTGGTTTACCAAAATTGACACTACCAGATAATGACAATAGATGATAGGGAGTGAGCTTAAAGGTCTGATTTGGACTCATGCAAGTTCCCGTAGCTCAGATGGCAAGAGCAGTAGGATGGATACCTAGCCTCCCTCCAGAATAGAGGAACGTCAGTTCAAGTCTCACTGGGAGCTTATTCTTTATTCAGATCTGTGCTGTTTATTCCGAAGGGAATCCAGCCTGAGTAGAGTTGCGATAAAAAGCAACAAAAATATAAAATGAAGGTAAATAATAGTATTAAAAAAAAAAAAATTGTTAATAATGATTCAATGGGTGGTTCAAGATTAACAAGATTTTATCAAGTTGTGGTAGGAAGGGCATCTGGCAGTCAGTAGTGTAGTGCCGTGGGAACAGTGTTCCCTTACTTTGTATGGGAGGAGAAATGGCATTACCTCATTATCTATATACTACTAAAATTCTCATTCTGTTTATTTTTTTCTGCTGACGTATGTAGGCCAAGGATATGCTGGAAAGCAGATATTAGTCACAGCAGTGTGCAGAGGACAAAATGAAGACATGGCGCAAATTTAAAAAAGGGGGATGTTACATAATTAACATCATTTGGGGTTTAACAGGTAAGTAGCAATGTGCAGAGGACAAAATGCAGACATGGCAAAAATTTTAAAAAGGGGGATGTTACATAATTAACATTGTTTGGTGTTTAACAGCTAAGTAGCGGAGACCTTGATTAACTTTCTTTGGCACTGAATGCAAAAATACTTTTGTCCTGAGAAATGTCGAGTCAATTTGCTATTTATTACAATTCTTTTCTTACCTCACCAGCCGCAATTCCAGTTGCCTGGCCTGCAATGTTGGTTCCTTTGCGGGCATTACGGAATCCTTCAGACCCCTATCATTTTGAAAAAAGAGAAAAAAAACAAGTAAAAAAAGTAAGCAAAATGAGTAGCAAAAAGAACCCAAAAATATCAAGTGTGCAGAGGACAAAATGAAGACAAGGTGCACATTTAAATAAGGGGGATACAATTCCAGTTGCCTGGCCAGCAATGTTGATTCCTTTGCTGGCATTTCTGAATCCCTCAGACCCCTATCATTTTGAAAAAAGATAATAAAAAACATGTAAAAGAAAGAGAAGCAAGCAAAATGAATAGTAAAAACCTCTAATTAAAGAATCCAAAAATATATTATTGTTGGAAGCGAGATATTTAAAGAATCTAAAGTTAATGAAAAAGTCAGTCTACACTGAATTATGAAAAACAGATACCACACTCTGATTACAAAAAGCTTGGAAAGAAAATTCTGGAATGTATAGCTAAAATAAGTTTTAATGATCATATTTATCTGACTCCCTCCCGGCAGCTGCTGCAGCCAAGATGATGCCAAACGCATCGCTCCACTTTCATTTGGACTCCATTGGTGAGGCCGAGAAGGGGATTCTGTTGACTTGAGTATCCCAGGATCACCATACAACTTGCCCAGGCTTGTGCCCTGGAGAGGTCACTTCAGTGCTGCTGCTCACAGCGTCAGAAAGTCAACCCGGCAGGCAGGGATGGCTGTGGCCGCAGACCCCAGCGGATGGACGCTTGCCATCAGAGCAGGTATCCAGAGAAGTGAGAAAGCAGAGGTCAGTGACAGCATGCGCGGACTACACCTGCAAAAGCTTCAACAGAGTTTATCACTTGAGAATCAGGCTGCACAGTCACAGTAGGCGCTGCAGCTCAATCATAGTCTAATCCTTAGTGCACACTCTATTGTCTTCTGAGACAGAGGGAAGCCGCCAACAACAACAAAAATTTATCCAGTCCTCTCCATTCCATCTTCTGTTAAAATTGGAGACCACCTTTAAGTAAGAACAGTCAGGCAAAAGAGAACAACTAATAAGACAGGTCTAATAAGTCACTTAATAGAAACCGTCACATGACCAACATCTTTTGGCATGTTGGGGATGTTCAATTAAAAATTAGACAAAAAGGGTGATCAATGAATAAGTTACTTCTCTCGCATTTTGTTGGGTAAGGTAAAGCTTCCCGTCTCTTAAGAGACAATTCCCAAATGGAGTATCGAGCCCAGTGACAAAGACCCTTGGAGTATACACGGCCGGTAACAAAGTCTCAGTTTCCTTTGCATGCATCAGATTAATGATCCTTGCAAGTTTCATGTCTGATCGAGACCAGGACTTTATTCTTACAAGTTTTTATGACCACCCCCTTGGCAGGATGCAAGTCCACCGAAGGGATACCTCCACCCTAATCCCACAACATAGAGTGTACTCAATTAGCTGCTGAGAGCACTTCCTGTGTGTAAGGCAGACGTGCTAACCATTACACTATCCGAGCGGACATTTTGTTGGGTAGTGATCACAAAAAAGTAAAAATTCAAGCGTGAATGCTACTGGACACAAACTAAGTGATCAATTTAGCATAAACTTACATTGCAAATTGACCCCCCCCCCTTCCCACACACACTAAAAACCTATTTTGGGGGCGAATTTTCAACAACAAAAAAAAAGAAGTTTTTTCTAGACATAATAAGGAGTAAATGTTTAAATTTCCTCTAGCTTAATTGGTGTGGCCTGTATGCGTGATACATAGCCAACTAGACCAACTTAAAAACTGAAGAAACCTATGTCGACAGTTTTGGTTGACGGTTTCTAATGATCATTTGATCTATATAACCACAGACATCAAAATGGTCTTAAGTTATTAAGTTATCTTCCTTGGACATCATTTAGTGAATTATTTTTGACAGAAGTATCAGGGCTAAATAGTAATTGTTTTCTTTCTTTTAATTTTGCTAGAGGAAAAATAAAAATGTATATCCTGTTGAATAAACTGGGTTAAACAAAGCAGCAGGTCCATAAGATAACTCTTTATCATCAATAAAATAAATAGAAACTGTAAAAATCAGCCATTGCTAAAAAGAAAATCAAATCTCTTATAACAGATTCTTATAGAGTCATCAAATAAAGAATATGTACATTTAAGATACGAGTGCAGCACTCTGAATAATCTTTCAACAATGGTAAAAATAATTTGGATGGTAAAAATCAGAAAAAGATAACAAGTCTGGCTGCTGCAGAGTCAAACTCCACTCATATAATGGAAATGCTGGAAGTCAGCTCCAGTGAGACAGTGGAAGTGGCCAATCAGGAGCGGAGGTTGCCTCTCCTCTAGGCCAATCGGTACTCAGTTTGAGTTGACCAATAGCAAGGCAGCAGGAATGGAGACGACCAATAGCAAGGCAACAGGAATTGAGACGACCAATAACAAGGCAGCAGGAATTGAGACGACCAATAGCAGGGCAGCAGGAATTGCCATAAATTCTACTCATTGAATCTGATACTGAGGAGATTAGCTACAAAACAAAGGAACATACTTCTATTCCAACTGATGATGATTACTGCAACTTTTTATTGTATATATAATAAATAAATTTGTAGATATATAAGACTTGTTAGTTTGGCTTAGTTGCTAAGAGATTGCTAGGAGCAATCACTAGGTCATGATTTCAAATCACGGTAGGGAAACATTAATTTTACATATCTGTTTGGTTTAACGTGATGGGATAGACAAACAGTAGAGAGTTTACTCCCCTAAATTTGGTGAGGATTGTTCTTGTTGTGGGGGGGGATAGAGTCAACTCCAACTTGGACTGGAGTTTGACAAAAATATTCATTATCAAAAGTGAACTTACCGCAGTTTTTCCCAGAATAGGTTTAGCTACAAAGAAAAAAAGGTTTTATTTCAGATTGGAATATTTAAAAAGTACATCTTAAATTAAAATACATGAAATAGATAACAATTTCTGAATCTTACGATAAATATATTGTTTGTTATGTGGATGTAAGGAAATTTGACAGAATGGTAGAGGTAATTTGACAATGTGGAAATGAAAGATTAAGAAAAGCGCATTACGTCTCAAACATTTATTATCATGAAGATAAGTCTTTATGCATTTCGCTGCTGCATCAGCATCATCAGAAGAGGTTTGAACATTGCAGAAAACGTGGTCAAATTACCTCTACCAATAAGTATATTGTATGTGTTTACAATAAATATATTGTTTGTGTTTTTAATATGTGATCTTTAATGAAAAAATTCATCAACAAAAACAATATAATCAGCATTAAAAAGATAGAAATATAAACATTTTTGGTTGTTTAGAATTGGTTCTGGGAGGCATTTATAAACAGCTAACTACGAAGGATGTCTGAAAAGTAAGATACAAGCATTTACTAATCCAACATGTTTATTACTATACAAATAACACATTGTGCATATGTTACCAGCACTATGCTACTTTTCCATGTAGTCGCCATCGGTACACAAGCATATAAATAACCTCCTCGAAGAACATGGCGTCAAGCGACTGGAGTCACCCTTGCAGCTCTGCAATTTCTTTTCAGCATTTGGAACAGTATAGGGGAGCTGATGGGGACTGTCTGCAGCACATGATCACGGGTGATGAGACCTTGGTGCATCACGTTACTCCAAGGACAAATGTTGATTTCATGACTTGGAAGCATCCATCGTCACCAACCCCCTCAAAAATTCAAAGTTCAGCAGTCAGTGAAGAAATTGATGGCAACTGTGTTCTGGGATGCAAAGGATGTGATGCCCGTGGACTTCATACCACAAGACATTTGTGTAAGGGTGTCATCCTGCTGCACAAAAATGCCACCCCACACAACCTGACAGAGTAGCTCTTGCGATATGGTTGGGATGTTTTAACACACCCACCACCGAGGAGTGTATTTATGAACTCGTGGGACAAGTGCATCAATCCCGATAGCAACTACATGGAAAAGTAGTATAGTAGTGCTGGTAACATATGCACATGTTTTATTTGTATAGTAATAAACATGTTGGATTAGTAAATGTTTGTACCTTACTTTTCGGACATCCCTCGTAAAACAAACTAAGTTACATTGTCACTTATTTCAAATATTACTTGCTCAATAAAATTATGTCTACATATTGCATTCATTAGATATCTTTTCAGTATGATTAATTCTATAGTTTATATCAAATAAAAAAAATGTATATATTTACCTTCGTGGTCAGTGATTGTGATCAAAGTGTTGTTCCTGGTGGCTTTTATACAAGCAATGTGTAAATGTGTGTAAGGCACTCCTTCATACAGCGTTGTGTAGGTCTCAGGAGTAGGAAAGACTGAAGATCTGAAAAAAAAAGAAGATTTTGTGATGGCTAGTAAGGGTTATATTTAAAAAGAAAAGCAGAAAAATTTCAGGATATTTTAAAAGCAGCTTATACAAGAAATATATTTTACGTGATTGAGTAAACAAATATAAATAAGAGAGACTGATTAGGTATGTTATTAGTTAACTTATTTCCAAAGGTTGTCAGCAAGATATTTCTACTGTAATGGAATATTATGCTATCACTGATAGCATAATATTCCAAATGAGGTATCAAAATGTTCAGAATAACAAAACCTATAAGGGGAAACAGGCACCAGATGTACAAGATCTTCCTGTAAAAACTCATTGGAGTACCTACTATCAGACAAAAAAAATTTACATGGAAATACTGTTTGTAAATAAAAAAGAACTAGCATTCCAAGGGAAATTATGAATCACTGCCACCCATATATGCTATGTTAGGGGTGATCAATTAAAAAGTTGCAAAAAGGGATAATGAATGAATAAGTTACTTCTCTCAACTTTTGTAGGGTAAAGTGTCCCATCTCTTAAGAGACAACGTATGGAGCCTGGTGATGAAGACTCGGTTTCTGTTGCATGTGTCAGCTTAGTGATCCTTGCAAGTTTCAAGTCTAGTCGAGACCAGGACTTTATTCCTACAAGTTTTTATGACCACCCCCTTGGTAGGATGCAAATCCACCAAAATGATACCTCCACCCTAATCACACAGCTTAGAGTGTACTCAATTAGCTGCTGAGAGCACAGAGAAATTAGACCTAATGAAGAGTTTTCCACACTGTTCGCTCATACCAGCAATAAAACCCAGGTCCTTCTGTGTGTGAGGCAGATGTTACTTTCTTCTTGGATTAGAATAGGCCTATGAAAAAAAACCTTTGGTCTGTAGAACACGGTCAATTTTTTAGACTTATTTCAAGGAAAAAAATAGCATCTTCAACACCAGAAAATATGGCATTGGAATGCACACCTCAATGCATTTCTCAAGTTTAAAATCTTTTTTAAGTTCATCAGACATAATTTGTGCAATATTCCTCTATGCCTATTTACATTGTATTGCTCTATCAAAAGTATTGCTACCCAAAGTTAAATAAAGAGGTTTCAGGTTATTCATGTGTTCTGACATTTATATGTATCCGGACTTTGCCCAGCCCTAACCGTTCATAGTAGAAACTTGAAATTTTACAAATACACACACTCCCCTCAATGAGTAGGGAAAATGTTTTTTTTTTGTTTTCTTAAAATTACCCCCCAAAATAGATTTTTAGTGAGGGTTCAATTTACAGTGTAAGTTTATCCCAAATCGATCCTTTAGTTTGTGTCCAGCAGCCTTCTTACTTGTTTTTTTTTAAAAATTGATCACTGCTCACCACCACTGTTTAATTTACAAGGTAAAAAGAAGCATATATATAAATATATAGGTGGCAGTGATTCATAATTTCCCTTGGAATGCTAGTTTTCAATGATAACTGAAAAGTGAACTTACTTTAAATCAACTGGTTCATCCATGTCTTGCTGAAAGACTTCTTCTTTTGCGTCCATTGATGTAAATTTCTTTAGTGGATGGTCTTTGTCCAAAATGCATACTGGAGCGCTTAGATGGATTGCTTTGCTCACAGCAGAGCAAGGAGATAATACTGGAAGGAGAACAAAACAAAGAGATTAACTGCTGAGAGATTATTTTCTAATTATCTAAAGATTTAGGGAGATTTCAGATATGAAACAGCAGAAAATTTCATGCGGTTATGTTTTGTGGCTTTTGCAGCAGGCTACCACATGCAGATGGACGGACAGACTTTTGGGGAATTATAATAAGATGATTTATATATAAGTTGTCTTGTCCTGTTTTGGAGTATATGTTACATAATAACTTATATTTTTATATTGTAAATTTATTTTTTGTAAAGATAATAGTAGAAAATTAAACTTACCTGTAGGTATAGCAAGATTTTTTAAGACCGAATAGGAACATGGTTGTCTTCGGGCAATTTGAAGCAGAGTACTAAACATGATCTTGCCTAGAAAGGGAAAAAAATGAAAAAGTTATTAGAGAAACAGCTTGCACATCAAAACTCTAGCTCTTTTTTTTTTTTAATTAGCAATTAGTCTTTAGGATGAAGCAAATACTTCTTTCCAAAGTGATTTTTCTTCAGGCCTCTAAATTTACACAATTATGTTAGACTTAAATATATACAGCTTCTAGTTCTAGTCATTCATAATAGATATATTCATTCCAGTTCCAGTTCAATCCATAACCTAGTAGATCATTGGGGCCCATCCTAAAGGCATTTCTCAAGGCAATGAGAGTTACTTACTTGATGAGATCTTATATCTCAGGATCCAGAAAAGCTAGAAATATCCAGATTGTGACATTTTGTAGTGCATTGAGACTTCATTCTACCATGCCAGACAGAGCTCATGAGGTGGGTCTGATATCGAGTTATGATTAGGTATTTTCTACAGTTTTGAAAAGGGTCATTAATATACAAATGGTTCTTCGGACGATTGAACTCCTTCTTGTTATTTGTGTTGTAAACATTCTTCGGTCTTCTTCAGGTGTAAAATCCGCGAGTGATGGGTTAAACAGAAGTTATGTAAACATTCGCAATGATGGGTTAAACAGAAGTTATGTTTACATAACTTCTGTTTAACCCATCACTCGCGGATTTTACACCTGAATAAGGCCGAAGAATGGATCAGCCAAAACATTGTGTTTACAACACAAATAACAAGGAGTTCAATCATCCGAAGAACCATTTGAGTTATGAATATTTAAAACGGCTTCCCAGAAATACTGATGAAATTTGGAGCCCACTTTGGCATCTTTTTCTGAAACAATGATATTTTCAAGAACTAGGCTGTTAACATTTTCAAAATCTACAGTTTACACATCTTCAGTGCAGTAGAACTTTCTCTTATAGAATGGTGGCTACTTAAAAATGAAAAATGAAAAAAATAATTTGGCTGCCGTCACAACAAAGTAGTCCTTGGATCCATAGTGACTCAAGGGATAAAGATATTGAGTAAAATTTTACAGGACTTCATTTCAGACTGAAAAGAACTAGTGACCAAAGTTAGAGCAAATAAGAGATGTTTGAGTGGGGCACTTTCCCAACAGGTTGAACTGGGTAACATGGTACCAGCAGCAAGGAGTAATTCCTGAACTGACCTATTGGAATAATTGGAACTAGTCTGCCTTAGGGGCTCCAATGACTCAACAGGTTGAACTGGGTTACATGGTATCAGCAGCAAGGAGTAATTCCAGACCTGACCTATAGGAATAAGTGGAACCAGTCTCCTGGTTTTGAATCAGAGTTGTCTGTCTCCTAGACTGGTTGCCAACCAAGGCAAGGGAGCCCAGTCTACCCTACTATTTACCAATAGATGGGGGAGGAGTGGATTCATGCCTTTCCCAAAAGTATTAGTACAAAGTGAACACCAACTACCTCAGTCGGAATCTGAATTCTGTTTGCAGATTCCATTTCATTAGTTATATTAATTTATTATCTAACAATTTGTTAGTATCTACCAAATCTTCTCGTGGTCTAGATTTAATGGAGGACAGTATGATGGTGATGAGTAATGACAGGATTATTTTAATTAACAGCAATACTTAATTGATCCTCAACTTTCCTAAAGTATAAAACTGTTTATAGGAGTTAAAACACAAAGATGGCAAATGCTAGTAATCTGAAACTTTTCTATTTATTAAGATAATTTTTCTGGTATCCTCAGTAAGAGAGTAGATAGGTCAACAAGTATTCAAATGGTTCTTCGGACAATTAAACTCCTTGTTGTTGTTTGTGTTGTTAACAACATTTTGGCCGATCCATTCTTTGGCCTTCTTCATTTGCAAAATCCAAGTGTGATGGGATAAACAAAAGTTTTTTATTTTTAGGGGGAGTAACCCTACAACAAGAAGGAGTTCAATCGTCCGAAGAACCATTTGAATATTAATGACCCTTCTCAAAACTAAAGAAAAGAACCATTTGAATATTAATGACCCTTCTCAAAACTATACACTAAAATCATAATAAAAGTGGCCACATAAGTATCCTTATTACATCATTACTGTATGCAGCCTGTATGATATATACCCACTACAACAAGTATCAATTTAACACATAATACATTTTTAAAATAAAAATAAAACAATTTTGAAAAATCATTTCATAGCTACCAAGATTCTACCATTTTAACTGAACCAACATATATTACTCAAAAATGTTTTTTGACTCAAAGTTTCCAAGAGATTTTCCATCCTTTATATTGTTTTCCAATATTTGGTTTTTAAAAACTGACAAAAAATTTAAAAAAATTTTTTTTTAGTTAAATGTCCATCTTATATATGGTAGTTGATGTTTTTGTATGTCTGAATTCCAAATTGATGAATGGATTTAAATAAGAAAACAGCTCATAGATTTTATGATACAAATATAAAGAGAAAAAATGTGTGTCCCAATATGTAGGCGTGTTTGGGTTTTTGACCCCCCCGAAACTAGCAACCATTCCTTTGTCTTTGAATTTAAATCCATTCATCAATTTGGAATTCAGGCATACAAAAACATCAACTCACCATATATAAGATGGACATTTCATTTTTTTTAAAAATGCAAATATTACACTTGGTCCAATACACTGTTATTATGACTAGGGCCGTCTACTGAATCTTGATATGGACAGTTATATGGAGCTTGGATGAGTTGCAGTGAGGGGTACTGGTAGTCCTCCAATCACCCTTAAACCATTTGTCTTATACTCCGGCATATACTGTATCTTCCCACAATATTGTAATAATTGGACATCAGGCAAAAGAAAATTAAAATTATAAGTTGTAAATAAATCCATTTTATATTGAATATTCAAAACTTTTTAATGAAAAGGTTTAATTATTAAAATTAGATTGTTCTTACTGGTTATCTCTGCAGGATCACCTGAGAACCTGGACTTTTCAAAAATGTTCAAACTTAATGGCCTTTTTGTTGTTTGTGAAAAATGTTTGTTTACATTTTTATCAAGTGCTGACTTTATTTTTCTTTAAAATGCTCGTTTTGATAAATGAAGCATTCTGTATTTGTCAATGAATAAACTATCAAAATTTACCTGTTCATCTCTTCTTTATTCCTCCTTAAATTTGAATTTTAAAAGTACTGCACGAGAATCCAGAAAATCCGGACCGACCCAATCCCCAAGCAGTCTGGATTTTCGGACTTCTACTGTACAATATGACAATAGTTGAATTCTATTCAAAAACAAAATTGTATCAAGACAATCGTCATGTACATATAAATTTTGTTTTCACTTCATATCTACTTGAAAACATCTAATTAAAAAGGTGCTGGAAATATCTTCTGTCTCTCTTTAAAAAAAAAGAAAAGATGTTAAAGAAAGGAAGGCCAAAGACATTGATATAAGATAGTGACATTTTTTTAAAGAAAGGAAGACCAAAGACATTGATATGAGATAGTGACATTTAAAAAAAAAACATTTTAAAGAAAGGAAGGCCAAAGATAGTGACATTTTTTTAAAGAAAATATTCACTTAATCCTTTTGTTGTTTACATTACATTTTAAACAGGAAAAAAACCTCTTAAAATAGAAACAAAATAACTGATTAAAATGGATTTGTCTATGATACAAAAAACATTTTGGATTTACCAACTATGTCTCCACCCAGAAAATGTTTGCACTCCTATTCCTGCAGAGCCAAGCATTATTTAAAAAAACTAATCCAGTATTTTGCTTCCCGAACCTATAGAGAGAAGTCAGTCATTTTAACAATGCGGTTATGTCAAAACAAAAGGATTTATTCTTGATGTTCTGGATAAGGAAATGATGATCAAAGTAGAAATAAAAGACAAAGGAAAGGTTGCCAATCTCGGGAGGTCAAAATCACAAACAACAATTCATATTGGGACACACGCATTTTTCTCTCTCTTTATATTTGTATGATGATATCTATGATCTGTTTTCTTATTTAAATCCATTCATCAATTTGGAATTCAGGCATTCAAAAACATCAACTAGAAAGCACTCAGAGAGTGCATACCTCTCTGCCAATGCCATACACTAAGAACTGAATGAAAATTAGTCCATACATAGATACGATGCATGGAGAGATAAGTGTGTAAGTTTTGATTTTTCATATTTTAGGCTATTGTCTTAATATATGAAAAAATATCTCTCAGTCGAAAAATATTCCTGGGTGTGGATCCGCTCCAAAATGTAATCAATTCTTCTTTAGCCCATAGCCCACCCTTCCAAAAAAATCTCATTGAAATTCATTGATAACTTTCTGAAATATTGTGTGGACAGACAGACAAACATGAGTGAATACATATACCTCTTTCAACTTTCTTGGCAGAGTTAATGATTGGTGTTTACTAAAAAAAATGATAAGTTGTTTATTATCATTACTGATGATATATCAAATTGTATAATATTGTTATTCTAAATTGATTAATGTGAAATAAGTTGAGTAAAAAATACAAAGTTATATAGGTGCCTGTAATGTCTTGTATTTAGTGCC
>VCCN01004110.1:2675376-2693534 GCA_006491835.1 Architeuthis dux | reverse complement strand
TGTACAACTGGTTTCACCTTCTGGATTATTCAAGTGGATCCTGCATTCTTTTGGGGTTTAACTTCAAAAAGGTCTCTGGCAATGAATACGTCCATTGCAATAGCCTTCATAAAAATGTAGTACTTGCAAAGGTGTGTCTGTGAACTCATTGTTTGATAATTTATTATATCTAATATTATCATCAAATAATCTTTTATATATGACTTAAAAGTAAATAAACCAAGTCAACATGTTAGTTGGCTCATGAATTACTTTCCCAAAGCTAATGAAATGTAAAGAGAAAAAGAAGTATGAGAGAGAGAGAAAAGGATTTAATTTTTTTTCAATGATTGAAAAGTATGTGAGATGCCCCAGAATTCAATGAAGATGAAGCATCTTTAGGTTGCTCTTTGTACTCAATTTGGGGAGGAGCGTGGGAAAAAGTTATGCAGACAAATTAATGAAGAACAACTTTTGGAATTGTTGATGGATTGATGATTAGGATCTTTTACACAGTTGCCAACAGTTTGATTGGCTAATCTTGGTAGCCATTTAATTTTTGCAGAATTATTTGCAAAACAAAACATTTCCAGTTTCCTTTTTTAAAATTATACCAGAAGCTAAATAAAAGTAAGGAAATCAATCTTAATTTAAAGATATATGTTGTGATAGGTATTGAAACATGAACACGCTGTTATTATTCTGAAAAATAAATTTAAAAAAGTTTTGTTATTGTCTACTTTTAAACAGCATTTTCCCCTCATTAGTTCTTCCTAACCGTAACCCTTTGAAATGCCTCATGCATATGTGGATACATCAATAAGTCTATAGCCTAATGGTGAAAAAAGCATTTATTTTACATCACAAAAATCAATTTTTCAATGTAATTTCCTTCCTTGTCAATGCACTTAACCCAACACTTCTCCATAGACACATTAATCGAACATTATACAGTGAAATTTTCAGATCAAAATTCGACTAATAACTGTGTCAGGCTGTGGACTTATTGAACAATCTTAATATATATATATAGTCTAGAAAGCTTTATAGCTTCAAACTCTAGCGGTGTTACAGGGAAAAAAAAAAAAAAAAAATATAAAGGGTGCGGGACATTTTTAAAAAAAACATAGTTTTTACCTCAAAATATAATCCTTTGTATGTTATGTTTTTGTTTTCACTTTTCTATAGAGCCCCATTTGGTTAGATATATTCTAAATAAAACTTCTGTGGTGTCTGGACATATTCTTTAGATCCAAGTTCTTGATTATTAGTTCTTAACTCTGATGCTTAATAAAGCCAATAAAATCCCTCTATGCAAATTAACTGAAATTAAAATAGATTGTATTTTTTATAGATCTATTACACCTGAAGAAGGCTAAAAAATGGATTGGCCGAAACATTGTGTTAACAATAGAAACAACAAGAAGGAGTTCAATCATCAGAAGAACTATTTGAATGTTAATGACCCTTCTCAAAACTATAGAAAATAAGTCTAATAGGTATTCAAAATTAGTGGTTGGCTTCATTCACATCCTTGATGAATACCAATATTTTCTCTAGTGCATCAGTACAAAACAAACTACAGTTAGAAAATAAGCTTACTTTGCATTATTTTATCAATTTCAGACTTAACATTAAAGAGTTTGAAACTAAGTTCTTGGTGATCTTAAGGTTTTTGTTCTATAATTGAGCTTTTATTATTGAACAGATCAGAGGACAACATAAAGAAATCAAATACATACAAACAAAAGGTTTAGAGAATGACACTTACTTCCCTTGATAAAACATTGACAATTATACATTTTAGTGTTAGTGTTTATATTATTAAAACTTATCACTTTTATTGCCTGAATTTATTTTCAGATCTTCTTTAAAGAAATAAAAACTTGAGAAAATTCATGCATTTTAAAATTCTTTTTTCCCATTTTTCATTCATTTTATTCCTCATTATAGGTTATAATCAACTCCAAAATAAGAAACCTTTTGGCTGAATTTGGACATAATTACAGCAAAGAGAGTATCCTTCAATCTGAAATTCGTGTTCTGAAAACTCTTCATTATAAACTATCAATTTCTTCACCTATTATATACTTGGAAATTATTCTGGAACTCTTAGGTGAGTTTAATACTTATACTTCTATATTCATAAGTATTTTCTCAATAAACTGATTTATTGATGATAAAACCAAATATTTTTATAAACCTTATACAATACAGTTTGATTTGATGCGAAAAATGGTACTACTAACATTCTTAAAAATAAAAATATTTGTGCTCCTAATAAACTCTTCAAGAAATACTGTAGATTTATTTATTTCATTAAGAAAACTAAAAAGTTGATCATTTGTGAATATCTCATGCTATGTAAAGTTTTCGTAAAATGGAAATCTTAATATTGTTTGAAGACCAAATTTGATGTTTGGTTGATTTCTAACCTATTCTATAAAATGAGTGAATTCTTTCAATTCATTAATTTAAAAAATACTTTTACTAAACTTTTCCTCTGCATTTATGGTTTTAAGTCAATCTTTGCTAAATCACTGATAATTCATGACTAAACTTTTGACAAACTACAATTCATTTTTTTTTAAATGCTTTGATAAATTGTTATCTATTTAATATCATTAGGAATTCCTTTTGTATTTGTGATAAAATTTCTAAATGGACTATTTCAGGATTAAGTCTGAGAACAAAGTATTGCATAATTTTAATGGAAATAAAGTAAGCTGATTAGAGAAAAACAAAGCATTCTGTACAATAATCCTTTTATCAACACATTCAATTTTCAGTTTCAGGAAATCTATCCAAAGGAATGAATATTCTCTCAAGTAGCAGAGTGGCCACTGAGGATAGGCTGATCATCAATAGGGATTAATGAATTTGTTTATTATATTGAAATTTTAAGACGCAATTATTATTTGCTACTACAGAGATGCTCTCTTAAAACATATGAAACTAAATTGAAATAATGAAATAACCATTTAAGTTGAGTGTAATTGTTGTTTGTGTTATGAGCTTACAATACTTCTGTTGCAAATATCTGTTCATCATCAGGTGAACTGGCATAGATCAGCAGAAGAAAACACAAAAATCAGACTCCTTGCTGTATCCCCTATTGTTGATAATTTATTTATAAAACATGAATAGCTTACATAATAGATGATTGCAATAACCAAGTAAATATAATTTGTGAAATTTTTGAAAACCTAAGATTTCATGAATACTGTTGCTGATAGTTTTTATTTGAAATCAGCTGATGAGCATTAGGGTATGTACCGATCAAAATATATATATTTTTTTATTCAAAATGCTAAACAAACTCTTTCTTATGTTTCAGAACATTTTATTATATAAATTACTGCAAAATCAATGCTAACAGATTCCTATATCATATCTTCTCATGATAGTGTACCAATTAGATAATTGTTAATTTCAAACTTATATTTTATATCAGAGGGAGAATCAATTTTCTTGATAAGTTCTCCTAAAGTTACTGTAAATGTATGTCTCAAACTAATAATGACTCAGAACATTATCACATGTATATGTTTTTATCTCTTATGCATAGCAAAACACTACAGCATTTTCCATTGTTGAAATAGTTGTTCGGATGATTGAACTCCTTGTTGTTTGTGTTGTTAACACAACGTTTTGGCCAATCCATTCTTCAGGCTTCCTCAAGCATAATATCCGAATGTGATAACAACACAAACAACAAGAAGGAGTTCAATCATCTGAAAAACTATTTGAATGCTAATGACCCTTCTCAAAATGATAGAAAATAACTTTCTATTGTATACAACATCATATTTATTCCCTTACCTTTTGTATACAAGACATTCTTAAGCCTTGTTTAATAAAGATTTTGCATTTTTAACTCCTCTCCTAATATACTAATTTAAAATCTTTGAATATTTAAGATAGCAAAATGTAACAAAAATGCTTGCAAACAACAATGAGAAAGACTTTTTAGTTGATTGACTAAAATGTCCATAAAGTTAACTTCTTTACTGAACCTTTCCAATTATTGTACTAAATTTAAATATATATTTCAATTGGTAACAATGGTTGAAATTAAAAAAACTCTTAGTACATATTATTTATACAGAATAGCTCTGTTCTAATTTAGCAGCAGCATCATGCTACAAATCAAACACAAACCCTAAATCAAAATATTTTTATAAGAAAGAAATGCATTGAAGCACAAGGTTTTATGCTCTATTGAAAAATCAAGATTATTGAATGATTTTTAAAATTTTATATTGATATTTATTGCTATTGTGAGCATAGCATTTGACTGAATGTTGCTAATTTATCAAGTTGATGAAGCCTGTTACAATATAGGAAATGAAATGACCAATTTATGTAAAATATAATGTAATGTAGTCTGTTCTCACTTTTAAATTCATTTACTGATATTTTATATCTATGTTTGATATTCCATTTAAGTCTTTCACTACTCATAAACTGAATGTTAAGTATCTTGAGTTATTCCCCTTAGGCACGTGAGTTCTTATCAACTTCCGGTAGGGGGCGCTGTTTTACGTTCTGGTCAAGGAGCAGCCATATTGCATTGTGTTATTAGTAGATCAGGGAGCTCGAGAAGTCATGTGTGTGAATCGTTGATCGTGGTCATTTATGAATAAAGGACCTGTTTGCATTTTTAATCGGTTAATATCTGTCATTAAACCAACCTTACGCTGAAGATATTCCTTGGGATATCAAACTTGCCCAAACCATCTAATTTGTAACTACTTTAATTGATTTTTACTTTAATTTTATTTTAACTTGGAACCAAAACATTTTACTACAATTAAATTACATTATTTTTAAATACAACTTGTTATCTCTAGAGTTTTGTTTTGGTCACATTAAATAAGCATATCACTAAAAGCTTAGCTTCTAGGTGAGTAAAATTCAAATTTGAGCATTTTTCTAAGTCATCTATCTTACCCCAAAATCAATTTTTAAAAAAAGAAAAGAATATCTGCACAGTCTGTTATTTTTATATGGCACACAGACTAGAGTGGCAATTCATCATCAGCCTTTTAATGCCTGTCATTGGACATAGACCTTCCCCAAGATTTGCCAGACCTCTCAATATTGGGTGTCTCAATGCCAGTATCTTCTGAACTTATCTAAATCATCACGCCATCTTATTTTTGCTGGCCACTCTTTCACATATGATCTCTGGGGATCCACATTGTGAGTTGTGATGTCCAGAGGTTGACATTCTTGCAACATGGTCTGCCATTGTCATTTGAGTTTTCTAATTATAATATCTCTGACCCATTCTAATATAATGTCCTTATTTTGTGCTTATTTCCAACTTGCAATATCAAATGACTTTTAAAAAACTACCTATTTTTATGAAAAATCTTAGTTTTGCTAACAGTCAATTGTTCTGCTGTTAAAAAATGTATTGATATAAAGTCATTGTCATTTTAAAGTTGGCAAATGTCTAAGCATTTCATAAGTCATTTCAAATGTATTTGAAATTACATGTAAATCAGTATGACAATGTATGTAATTTTTATATGACTGTGTGCATATGGGTTTTAGTTGTAGTGTACACATGTAAATATATTAATGCACACTTGTATATGCCATGTTTATATACATACTCTTATGTTGATGTATGTATATGTGTACATGTATCTGTGCATTAAGTTAATAAATGTGTTCATATCCGTATTTGTAGATTTTTATATATAAATTTTCTTTGGCATATTATGATTTTCATTTTGATGATAGATATGTAAGACTTTGAACTCCTGACAGATATAACTTACTAGATTTGATAAAAATTTATTGATTCGACATGGTATCAGATATAAACTGTTAGATATTTAAAAGGAAAAAAATTCTTGAAAAAATATTTTGAAATTTTTCAAAAAACTAAAAAGAATCAAAGATTAAGGAAATATTTATACTCAAGTATGAGGTTAATAATCTGGTTTATCTCTTTAAAAAAAATCCTGTTGTTGTCATTTTTACCAATGTCTCTTTTTACATGTCTCAGGTTAACTGAATCCACTTAACATTGGAGGATCAGGTTTTGCCATTGTCAGAATTTATGTCTTACTATTTCTGCTGCCACTACTGTCAACACTTCTATTTGAGCATTATTTTTTTTTATTTCTCTTGGGATATTACTTTCCAAACTTATTACTTTTCCATGTTATGTGAGTATTTTCTGCCATCCTGACCAGCTAAATTAAAGTTCTTAAGCTATTTTTTAAAAAGATTTTCTTTAATTTCAAGTGAGCACACACATCCCCACCATTCTTGTCATTAATTAATGCTAAAATTAAATATTCTTGTCTATTAGGTATATATAAATTGTAGTGGCTCAGTGGTTACTAATTTGAATTGAAAACTCTGATACATCTCTGTAATCTCTGCTGCTAAGAGAGTGAGGTTTGTTACACAACCAGATCATTGGATGCTTCTTATGACAAATGAATACATTTGGTCAGTCTTATGACAAATGAACACATTCGGTCAGTCTTATGACAAATGAATACATTTGGTCAGTCTTATGACAAATGAATACATTTGGTCAGTCTTATGACAAATGAATACATTTGGTCAGTCTCATGACAAATGAATTCATTTGGTCAGTCTTATGACAAATAAATACATTTGGTCAGTCTTATGACAAATGAATACATTCGGTCAATCTTAAAATTTGTACTGACACTCATTAACCATAATGCATCTTAGAAAACCAATGCAGCTTAAGGTCTTTATCTATATGACATGACAGTAAATAAATGTATAAACACATGTATATAATGAATAAGAGCAAGATAAATGTATCTTTACAGTGTATAAATTTAATAATTACAACATGACACTGAAACCTGAGGGATCTATGTGTCATCGTTGCTGGGGAGATGATGATCGTTTATCATGACTCATTTGCTAGTAAATTAGCATACACCCGATTAGTTTATAAAATCTCTATGAAGAATTAACTGACTTTATCTTATTTATAAATATGTTTGTTTTGTGGAAGTAAGGGAATCCAACAGAATGGTAAATTTGATTAGACAATGTGGAAAAGAAAGATTGAGAAAAGCATGTTACGTCTCAAACATATCTTCATGATAATAAATATGTTTGAGACGTAACACGCTTTTCTCACTCTTTCTTTTCCACATTGTCCAATCAAATTTACCATTCATAAATATACAACAGAATGTTCTTTCGTGAAAATGTTATACTTCCCTTGTGAGAAATAAGACAGCAACAGTTTTGTTGAGTTTATTTTGTAAAACGAATGAGATGTTTCGAATGAACAATTAAATAACTGTTGTGTAGATACTTTTCATGATTCTCTACTTCCTTAGTCACTATATTTTTGACCACCATTAGATTTATTTATTTTAGATATGCCAATACACACGCATGTATAATACACACTCTTAACTATGGGCTATGAAATCCTGGTGTTTGGTTAGTGATTTAAACTCTTTGTTACACATTAGTTAGCTTGGGCAATAGATATAACTTACTTTCAGTCCCTTATATGGCCACACACTTGACTGGGGGAAAAAGTTAACATTTAGTTCTCATGTATAATACGCACCCCTAAGTTTTAGTTTGAAAAATCTGGGAATAAGTGTGTATAATACACAAATAATTACAGTACTTTAAAACTATTTTTTAAGAGAAGGGATACATCTGTCATTTAAAAAATTCTGACAGACTTTAACTTGATAGGTATATGTTGATTTCTAACAATAAGAGGGAGAATATGACATATAATGTTTGAGAAAATATCCTGAATGTCTATAAAACCATAAATTTGTGGTTAACAACCTTATCTTGTAGAAGAAAATATTTTGATTGAAAATCAAGATTAGTTAAACACTTTATTTCGAGAAAGCACTCATTTGGCAGTAGCAGACTGCTGCACTAATTTGCCCAAGTGTAACTTACAAACTCAAAAAGATGGAATGGGAATTATATGTGCCAAAATTCTTTAACACCTTGGACATAGCACATTCTATACAGTAAATAATGTTAGCAGTTCATTAGTGATTTCCAATTGGTTCACTGCATCTGGTTTTATGAAAGGCATACCCACCCAGAATAGGCATGTTCTTTGAACGTTCATGTAATGTTTGCACAGACAGTGAGTGAGGACAAGTACTGTTTGTTTGCAAACGTTCAACAAACAGTTGCAAACAGCCAAATGTCATACAAACAGTAGCCGATAGTGGGTAAAAAGTTGCTTAAGGCTTGTATCCAAACGTTTATTGGGTGTTTGTACATAAACAAAGCATGTACAGTTTAGCCACCCTCTCAAATCACAATACAAACAACCCAAATATTATAAAACGGTTACAAACAGTAGTCAAACGTTTGGCTGATGATTGCAAATTAATCATAATGCTTCTTAGAAAACCAATGCAGCTTAGGATATTTCTCTATATGACATGACAGTAAATAACTGCAAACTGCTGCAATGGTATATACATATATGTTGCAAAAGTTAGTTCATTTGGAAGATGTGATGGTTGCTACTAGGCTGCAAAATGTCCAAGTCATATCTCATACTGAACTGCCAATGCTGTTGATAGCTAATTGGATGTTCCCTAAAAATCTAACATCTCTAATCTCGTGCATGATGCAAAATAGTCATTATGCATTATATAAATGGTGTATCGTATAAAATGTTTTAAAGGTTTTTAAACAGATTCTTTGCAACTCTGAATAGAAAGATTGAAATTGCTTGAAATTCTGATGTACTCTGTTTAAAGTTAAGTGGCTTATTTTATAGTGCATCAACAAGTGGATAAATCAACACAAGTTATATTTAATATAACATTTTGTTGATATACACACTTGTAAAAAGTGAAATATTGAACCATTAATGCATCTTAGCGAAATAAAAATTTAGGAGAAAATGTATTATGTAGTTACAGTAATAAGATAACTCCTCAGCAATAATATAAAATCAATGATCAATTAACAGAAATTATGCAGCAAACAGTTTTCACATGTCTTAGGTATATAGTCATCTTGAAGTAAATTTCAAGTTCACAATGCTTTCATTATCAGGTCTCATAGTCGTCAGGAGACAGAACTCAGCTGATAAGTACAAATATAGATAAAGCTGATTGTTGCACTTTAAAATTGTCTTAATGATAATTATATAAAGAGGATGAAGGTGATTCTGAGTAACATTCTTGTCAGTAATCAAATTTCACAGAATAAGAGAGACCCTGGATGACTCATAATATTTTAAAGTATTTATTTCTCATCATAGTTAGACTAAATCAGCCATGGGCAAACAGTGTCCGACGAGCCGCATGCAGCCCTTTTGACTTTCTGAATGGCAAAAAACAGACCAATTCGTCTAATATATACTGAATCCAACTCCGCATTTAAAGAATTTAACGTTAAACATCATTACACAACTAAACATTCCGGGTATGATAAATTTAAAGGAGATATCAGAAAGCTTAAAATTGAAACACTAAAGAAACAGATCGGTAGCCTAAATTCGCTTTTTTCTAAAAGGCAAACAGAGCTCAGCGAAATGGTGCATGCAAGCTATATTGTTAACAAAAAAGGTTCCTAACATTCTAAAAATTATTATGACAGTGAATTTGTGGCCCGGTTTATGGTTAGCAATATCTCATGCGGCCCGCAGCTTGAAAAAGGTTGCATCTGCCTGGACTAAATGAATGTAAAACATTTGATTTTTAGAAACAAAGATACATTCTCTTTTTGTTGGATAAGGGAAGTTGGAATCGGCAAAAGAAACACAAAAAACAAAGCAATGAAATAGAATTGTTAAACTCAGACAGGTATTATATCATATAGTTATTTAATAATCTGTGAATAAGGTTTTTTAATAATTAATAGTGATTTGTTGCATTCAGTAACAATCCAAAATTCATCCTCCAATTCATATTTACCAAGTATACATTACTTTTGAAGTTGAGGAATTTTCAAACATTCGGCAAAATTAATTACTCATTATTTATTATTACATTAAATTTACTGATATTATTGTTCGGACTGAGATCCTCATCTTGGTTGTCATTTCCACAACGTTTCGGCCGATGTACTCTCCGGCCTTCTTCAGGTGTCAAGTTTTGTCGGTAACTTACCGGAACTATTGAACTGAACCCTTTATTTGATCCACAGGGGTATACTGTCCTCATTCCACTATCCATGTCCTAGAAATTATTTCGTGGTTAATTTGGTGCTCCTGCCTGGGATTGAACCCACAACCTACAGATGACTCAACAGTCAGACGCTTTTTAACCAACGCTTTAGCTATCTAGGCCACCGAAATGACAACCAAGATGAGGATCTCAGTCCGAACAATAATATCAGTAATACTAACACCTCATCTCAGAAATACTGAACTCAGTTACATTAAATTTATTTAAAACTTGTCTTAAGGAGAAATATGTTTGCATTATTTTGATTAGCAAATTTATATAACATGATAAAAGTGGCTCTCAACTGATATTGTTATGATATACTGCCACGGGAGGTCATTTCCGGGCCAACACCTGGGCGGAAGTGGAAGTGGTGAGCTCAGGAAAGATGCATATACGTGGGTGTCCGAAAACAGGATGTTGAACACAACAAGAGTGGGCAATCAAAGCCCATAAGAACAGAGCACAGAGGGACAGAGCCCAGAGCCGAGACAGAGACAGGCGGCAGGCATGCATGGAAGGCACAACACTGGTGTCCCTGTTGGGGACAGGCTGTCAGCTCTCATTACCTCTCTCCCACTCTTCATTCTCCAGCCGACACAATGTATTCTTATAAAATAAAAATATGTCCTCATATTTTTATAAACAAGTTTTGAATCTTCCTTTTTCTTCATTTTCCTCCCGCAAATGATCAACCCAACGACAAGACGTCTCATGTCAACAGAACATGTAAAAGAGGCTATACAACAATATGTACAAATTTATTAAATAATGCTTTTATGATTTTTCATTATTTTTTATTAAATAAGAATACACCTTTATGCAGCTGATTTATTTTATTTTAAGGGAAAACTATAAAGACACACATGTTCTCAATCCTTTAATGAATTCATAAATGATATATTCACGATTTACTTAAATTTTCCCTAAGTTAGTTATAGTAATTCAATTAACAGGTTTTTATAAATCATATATTTTATTAACCTTTTGAATGTATTTCATAAATTATTAGATTAATGAGCCAAAAATAAAATTTAAATCTTTTATATATTTATTAAACATTTGATGATTTTCTTAACTTGGTAAAATATCACTCATTGCTTGATTATTAAAATAGAATTTTGGCAATGTTTGTTTCTGCTAGGTCACCAAAGTGAACTAATATTAGTCTTAATATTAAATTGCACTCAATTTACACAACCATTTTGGATACCCTTCTCATTGGCTACTCACTTTAGCTGCTAAATAATGTATGGCTTGTATGGATGAGAATCTTAAATTATTCCTTCATTCATTACAAAAAAAGAAACAAGTCCTTTGTTTTGGTTCCCTCTTTATAAAATGTTGCTATTACACAAATTTCATTGGCACTATTAGTAAAAACCTTGCATATTAATTGCTTTCGATTTCATAATCAAAATAGAACACCAATTTATTATTTTGACTTTAGCATTACTTAAGAAAACAAGCCTGAAAGTCAGACCATATATGCACTATTTAAACACGAGTTCAGTTAAATGTTTAAAAAAATAAACATTGCGATATGAGATATGTTAACCCATAAGAACTCACCGTGACACCGGTGTCACATACAATTTAATTGATCTGCACAGTCTCTTATATAATATTATATTTTATCCTTGATTTTAACTCATGAAGTGTACTAAGTGACATCTACTGAACATCCTGGTGCAGTCACGTGACTGTGTGTGTCAATTTGCCTACCCATAATCCCACATAATGTTCCTTCAAGTAGAAATGGGTCTGATTTCTTAAGGGTTAAAAAACACAGTGATATGAGATATGTTGGCTTCTTAGTCTTGATATGAGATGTCTTAGATCCTTCTTAAAAAACGAATGCAACCTTCATCACAGTTTGATTTTGAGAATTGATTTTAAAAAAAGAACAAACATATATTCTTTTATTACATCATTAAAAAGTTACGTTCGATATGTTAATATGTAAACTTGTCAGTCAGTTAGTGACAACACGCTGCAAGAGAAGCTTGCGTTTCTAATAAAATCTGAATGTGTGAACATAGACAAATTCACTTATCAGTTCACATTCATATAAATCCAACAAATCAAATTAATATAAGATTTTTCACTATCAAATAGGTAAATGGATAGTTATAAGGTTTCTATCATTTCTTAGTGAAGACTACTTCTTTTCCACCTTGTTTTGTGTACAAACTGTCATTTCTCTTTTTTAAACAAAACTCTTTCATCTTCACATTGTTATTCATCTCCGGTTTTTTACTTCTTTTCATCTTCAAGGTTTGGATGATCCAACATTAGAGATAAAAGTTCTCTATGTAATCTGTGTGAAGATCTTGGATCTAGTATACTTGGAACACAGAACAGCTTACAACAAACTTTACTGCAGTCTTACTGGCCAGCAAGATTTCACAGCAACCGAAGGGTAAATACTCTTTTGAGATAACAATGCTGTAAATAAATGAATCATTTTTAACTCTATTATAACTAATATTTTTTGTAAATAAAATCAAATTGATGGGATACTTTTGGTTACAACAATTTTTGAAGACGACTGCCAAGAATTCTTTTTTTAACAAACTCATTTTTTTCCATCTTTTGCCAAACTTGGTTCTTTTAAGAAGACATTTTGCAAAAAGATATTGTGATGGAAGAGACAAAAAGAAATACTTTCAACAATCAGGAAACTCGACAATCTTACTCTGAAGGAAGGCATCTGCTTTCGGTTGTCTTATCTGATTATTTGATGAAGACAATTGTTTCAAGTCTTTTTTTTTTGTTTTTAACTTTTATCTAAATAATAAATGCCCAGAAGAAACTTTCTTCTTATAATATTTGAAAGAATGTCCATATTGTATTTATATTTTTCATTTTATCAAAAAAACTAATTACTGCAGCAATAAATCTGGAAAAAATTCAAAACAATCTGATTATGCAACAAAATTCAGAATCACCAACTGAAATATAGTTTTCTGCTTGTTCTCCTAAATAGTTGCTGTTAAAAGAAAAGGAAAACACTTTTTTGCAAACCAATGGAAAAATATTTCTTTCTCCTTTTTAGCTTGTATATTCCAGATCACATAACACTTGAACAAATTGAAATTATTCTAATGATTTGCCTATTAAGATTTTGGCAGGAGTTCAGTTCTTGTACTTTTCTGTAGGCTTGTAACTAACTGCTTATTGTATATTTACCAATGTTTGTTGTGTGGATGTAAGGGAATCTGACAGAATGGTAGATTTGATTAGACAATGTGAAAAAGAAAGATTTAATTTCTACTACTCAGCATGGATAGTGCATGTCTCTGCTATGCTCAAATTTCTTCTTCTGATGTCATTCACAATGATGAAATGCATAAAGATTTATCTTTATGATAATAAATACGCATTTCTCAATCTTTCTTTTCCACATTTAGACAATGTAGAAAAGAAAGATTGAGAAAAGTGTGTTACGCCTCATTTCATTTCTACTACCCAGCATGGATCGTAGCACGTTTCTGCTATGTTCGAATTTCTTATGATGATGTCATTCGCAATGACGAAATGCATAAAGATTTATCTTTATGATAATAAATATGTTTGAGACGTGACACGCTTTTCTCAATCTTTCTTTTCCACATAGTCTAATCAAATCTGCCCTATTTAACAATGTAAAAAGAAATGATGCTTGATACTACTTATACAAGCTTCCAAAAATGATGTTTATATTTTTATAGAATAGATATGATTACTTCTTGTATGAGTAAAAGGATTTTCTGAGGACTTAATAGAGCTTATAATACAAGCCCAGATGTATATCGGCCAAAATAGACTGAAGAAGTAAATGAGCTTATAAAGTTGCCTTCATTTCTTTAAGTGCATAAATAATTTTATTGAACATCTGATGAGACTGTATGCAATGGTCATCTTCACTTCATCTATTATCAATAACGTAATTTGTTTAAAACTTAATATTAACATAAAGCTTGTATATGTTCATGTCTATATTTATGCATAGTTTCTTTCTAAAGTTGTCCAGTCTGTAACTCTAAATAGGTGAGAATATCTAGTTGGCTTCAGTAGGCAGGAAAAGCAGAATAAAGCAGAATAAACCAAAATGCAAATCATAAAAGGGTCAGTGTTCCTATATGTCACAATGATTGTTCCAAGCCATGTTCTGCAAAGATATGTAAACTTTTGTCATGTAAGTTGCTACTCAAATATTGGGACAACAGTATGTTTAACCCTTTATGGGGCAAGTGACTATATATGATCACCTGAGGACCCGCCAACCACATGCAAATATTGTATTCACAAAGAGAACATAATCTGCACCAATGTGGTCTGCAAGCTTTGCAAAGTATACTTGTGTTTGAACAAAGACAGAAACTGTTTTGAGGCACACCACATCCCAGTAAATTAGCCCGCACAATACAATTTTAAAATCAACCCAGAGGTGTTATTTTTTTGTCAATATAAATTTTTTGTATCTATTTATTCTATTGAATGTTATTCTTTAATTCTATGTTTTATTTAACTTTCTACTTTAATTTTTAATTTTTTTATATTTTCCATTTTTGGTCACTTTTGACAATAATGAAAATACTTCCTCTAAGAAATTTGATAAAGCTGCCTGTCTAAAGATGATTGTATAATACTTTTCAATTACAATTGTGCAGTACATATAATATTCATTGTTATTATCATTAAACTTTGACAGAATTGAATAATTTATTTAATCAAATTACTTAAACAAATTTATCTGTTTTTTTTTAATACTCCGATCTTGTAGGTTTTTAATCTTTGATTAACTCAAAGATCTTTCAACTTTGTCTTGGAGTTCTTTGCATTTTGAATCTACTAATTTATGCATTAATTATTCATGATACATAAGCAGGAAGTTTGATACATACAAAGCCTTATTTTTTACTTAACTTCTTTTTATGCTTATGTATTATGTAATTTGATATAAATCTTTCAGTTTCATAGATTGAATTTTAGCTGCATATTTACTGTTCTAGATTTAAACATTATGGTGAGAATGTAGGAATAGAATTCATAGTTGAACAAAAAAGCATTTTACAGCAATAACAAAAGATGAATATTAAATTAAATGAATGTATAAATAATAATTTCTCATTGCTGAATGCTGATATATTTAATTAATATCCCATAAGCTTGCTGTTCTGCATCGTTAATGTTCAGATTTGTATATTTATTTACATGATTTGTATCTTTATTTTTTTTTACTCTGTCATTTTCCATACAGATTTTCATTATAAAGCAAATACAAGTAAACTTCAGTAAATAGTGGTTCTGACAAGACTAAATATCTTTCAAATTCTTTTACTTGAACACAAATAGAATATATGTTAGAATGTATGGTGACTAATCAGTGTTTAAAAAAATTGTGGAAAATAATTTATCTAGGTAGAATAAAAGCCTTTTGCATCATGAAGCTGAAATAAAATGTTGCCATGTTGGCCCACAAATGATTCAGTTTTCTTTTATTTAAGACACTAACTTTGGTAATGAAAATGGTGATTTGAACGTACTAATATAGTTGTATCTTACTAAATATGAATGTAAAGGATCAGAAGTGTAAATGATTGAACCTCATTATTCTATAATGCAGGTCCAGTAAGCTTAGAATAAGTATATACCAATTGTAACATTGTTGTTCTTTCTGTTGTAGTTGTGTGAGATTAGAATGCGTTTGATTTGTAACCATGTTTAAGTGTGTTAAGAAAGGATGTAACGAAAGACACATGTTGATCAGGGCTATGCCTGTGTTGGACTGAGCCTTCCCTATTCCTACTTCTGGTCCGAGCTTTCTGGGACTGGAAACGGAATGGGGACTGCTGGGAGCTTGCTTCGGCATGTTTATTGTTTGAACCTAACATACATATATATAAACATTACACCAATCATACAGCATGTATATATTATTTTGTTTTTTAAAATGCTATGGTGATTGATTAATCCAGGAGAGGTTTGATTCGGTATGAATATGGTGTGTGTATATAGGTTCATTGTAGCACTGCTATGTCATACAGTTGAAAGTCTTTGGGGGATAACATTATATAATACTAAGCAAATGATAGATGATTAGTCTGAAATTTTACAATTACCATTCTTGAATGCAAGTTTTAATCTCTTCCGTTGAGGTTTTGCCATCAGGTTATAAAGTATTATTCACTGTTCAGCTTTGGAGATTTTGTAGCTGTACTAAAGCAGCAATGTATCAATTACATTTTGCCTTGTTAAAAGTCTTGTTGTAATCTCATTTATTCATTTTTGCACAATATCCTATTTCAAAGTATCTCCTAATTCATTCCCAGTCCAATTTATTTACCTTGTGATCATCATTTTATCAGGTTAACTTTTTCCATTATTTCCTTCAAAATGTCCTCGACTACAATCTGGTCTTATTTGCCTAATTTTCTTCATCTTCCTATCTTATTCTCGACAAATGCTTCGAGATATTTGGCTTTCTTTTATATAATTTGCTATGATTTCAAATTGCTTACAGCCACCATCCATATTCAAAATCTTTCTTCATTATTTTTATTATAGTTATTATGTTTCCAGTATTTGTAAAACGTTATGAATATAGTAACAACAGTTTTGCTTCATTACTTAACAGAATGTGCATTTCATTTTTGATTTTGTATATATTTATATGTTAAATATTCAAAACTGCATTCTTGTAGTGGGAATTATTGATTACGGTTGATATAATTTCTGTACAAATTGTTGCAAGAAATCCATTCTGCAAATTTCTTGGCCTGCATTCATAAATCATTTTTAGAAATAACAAAATGATTTGGTTATTAAGTTATTTCATTTTTGTTACAGAGCAAAGTTTTCTGCAGTTGAAAATAATAAAGTATTCCTAACAGTCAGCATAATTGCAACTGGAGCCTACATCATGGACCAAAAGACTACAGATAAAGTAAGTGTTATTGCTTGTTCCAAATGCTTAACTACATTGGTAAAAGTTCATATTATTTTTATTCTTATTGTACCTTCCAATTTTTAAGGAAAATGCAAGTTCTATGCTAGTAACTTTTGATAGTTAATGTTAGGAATGAACTTTAAAAATGAAAAATAATGCCTAAATTTTAAAAACAATTCTTTTTGGAATAAATCATAAATATTGTGAAATGTATAGCAGAAGAAGTTATGATAGTAATTGATATATTAGGTTGAGCAAAATTTTCCAGCGTTTTTGGACAAAATCTTTTATTCATCTAAATTCATAGCATCAGCCGTCAAAGTATTTTCCCTGTCCTTCTAAGACCGTATACCACATTTCAGGTAAATTTTCTATTTCATCATAGTAGAACAATTGCAGTTTTGATTTAATGAATTCTTGAAGGAACTTTTCAATATATTGAACTTGTTGTAACCACTGAACAGACAAGGAGTATTGCATGGATTTATTTTATATAATTCACTAGATAAGATCAAGATAATGTGTGTGTATATGTACATGATCACCAGTCTGTATGTGCATCTATGTATGTGTGTATGAATATATATGTTTTCCTCCACTGGACCTAATCATATAGCTGGCCACATGTTATCTGGTTGATGTTGTAGATATGGAGTATATACTGCATGTGGAAGAACTTCCCATCCCAGCTCCATGAACATTTGCAACATGAAAACATGTAGCAAAATCACTAGTTGACTTCCTTGTCCAGAAAAAAGTATTTTCTCTTCCAATAAATCACTCAAATGAGCCAATTGCTCACTGTAGTATTTGTTCAGGAATAGTTTGACAAGATTCCAGCAATCTGTAATAAACAATTCTCTTTGTATCCCACCAAACGCAGAGAAACATTTTTATCTATTAAATTCCATTTAGTTTGAGATGTTGAAGGCTGTCCTGGATCTAACCATGATTTTATTTGTTTTGGATTCTCATAATACAGTATCGCCCATAAACGAGTACACCCCTACCACTTCTTAATAGAAAGTGAATTGTCTTCTAAACCAAACATAGCAGGA
>VCCN01004110.1:2645033-2664456 GCA_006491835.1 Architeuthis dux | reverse complement strand
TCATGAATTATTTTGCTGCATTTGAACTTTGCAGATGTTGTTTCGATTCAATGAGTAGAGTTTTTTTAAAAATTTCCCCCATAATAGGTTTTCAGGGGGGCATTATTTTTTGGGGGGCTTCAATATGCAATGTATGTTTATGCTAAGTTGGCCACTAGTTTGTGTCCGCTTGTTTTTTGAAAATTCAGACCTTTTTTAGGTCTAACAAAAGGCGAGAGAATTAACTTATTCATTGATCACCCCTTTTTTCAACTTTTTAATTGATTACCCCCAACAACACAGCATATATGGGTGGTGGTGATTCATAATTTCCCTTGGAATGCTAGTATTTATGTTATATCAATTCATCTTAAATGATAATCTATTGAACTTGACAGGTGAGACAAAACAAAAAGAGAGGAATTTCTTTTTTACTTTTCACATTCCGATCTTTCTTAGTGATCACTACCCAACAAAAGGTGAGAGAAGTAACTTACTCATTGATCACCCCCTTTTCCAACTTTTTAATTGATCACCCCCAACACAGCAGTGATTCATAATTTCCCTCGGAATGCTAGTTCTTTTTTATGTTTGACTATTCCAACAGACTTCTTACATTATCCAATGAAAAGATAAAATTTTATCATGGTATTTGATTTATGGTAGAAAAATAATGAAGGTTCAAGTGCCACATAGCGCCAACCTTGACAGAAGATAACCAGATTAACCAAAGAACAAACAATTGGTTCAGACAATGAACTCAACGAATTGTATATAAATTGCAGGAGTATATACAAATGCAACTTTATTCTGTGAAAAACAAGGTAGAACGGCAAAAGGCAGTTATATAAACAAACTGTAAACTAGAGCAACCAAAATGCTGATTGTTAAACAAACATTTAGTCTAATGCATTAACGTTTAATTAAAACATTTAAAGATACAAACATTGGGTCTCGCAGATGCAAGGTTAATAAGAAGTGATGTCATGTTGTGGTGTAGAATACAAAATATTGTTAATAACATGCCACCAAAAACTGAGGTATGAAGCCACCCAAGAGAATAATTAGAGAATACAGTGTGTATACAGGGTGTTTAATGCCACTAATGGTCTCTCTGACTATATGGTACACTTGGACTTGATAAAATGGGAAAGAAGACTAGCATATAAATCTATCATATTGTGGTTAATATTGTCCCTATAATATTGTGGTTAATATTGTCCCTTATATTCTTAATCTACTTGTAATGTTTACATAAATGTATCTATATGTTAAATCAATAAACATGCCAAGCAAGCTCCCAGCAAGCCTCATTCTGTTTCCAGTCCGAGAAAATGCAGACCGGAAGTGGGAACGGGGAAGGCGCACTTTTTATCAGGCGAAGAACCACATCACACGTGTTATCTTGTTCCGTCTTCTTTTCTTAACACGCTTAAGCACAGTTAGGAATCAAATGCACTCTAACCTCACACAGCTAGAATAAAAAGACTAACAAAGCGAGCAGAGGCACTAAACACAACCAGAACGTTACACTACTAACTTTAGTAAATGGTCTATTTGTGTTCTTTCTTTGAAGGACATTTTAAAATTAATTCTTTTATAGAAAAGTGTGTTTGAAAAATTCCAGTTGGGTCAGGCAGATCTTTTACTTTGACTACATAGCACAAGACTTACTTTTTAAACACTTGATTTTTCATAATATATATTTTGAATAAAATTTAAAACTATATTAACATAGCCATAGATGATAGTATGTAATGTTTAACTGGCAACAAAGAAGAATCAAAATACTCAGATTATTGCAATTTAATTGTTGAATTATATAAAGATAACTTTCCATGTAACTAGCTGTCAGGATAGTAATTCTAGATTGTGTATAAGTAAAACATACACAATAAAATGGCTATTGTTATGAAACCTACTTATATTTAACTCAGACACAAGTTTCATTTGATAAAAAGAAAGCCAATCTTATACAGCAAGTTTATGTGTTGCAAAGACTGTCACAAATAATTTAATAAATACAATAAAAATATTAACATATATAAAGGGTTATAATATTAATAGTTACACTGTTACAAGTTACAATGACAATGTGGAAAGAAAAAACTTGAGTTTCATTCAACATTATCAACTATTGATATCATCTTCTCAGATATCATTATCCAAATACTGATCATAAAAGAGTTATGTTGGCATTTTTCCTGATGGATAATTGTTTTCACAAGCAAATAATTAATGACTCAATGATCAAAGTTTATGTGTTGCAAAGACTGTCACAAATAATTTAATAAATAAAACAAAAAAATAATATATATAAAGGGTTATAATATTAATAGTTTACAAGGTGGAAAGAAACAACTTGTGTTCCACATTGTCAACTATTGATATCTTGTCGGATATTATTATCCAAATACTGATCATAAAAGGGTTATGTTGGCATAATAAATTTATGAATATTTATTAGCTTCATTATTAATAAATATTATTTTTTTACAATGGCTAATAATAATTATTTGAAACCCAGTCTTTTAAAAAAACTTTCTTATCGCTTTAGAAAGAAATAATCTCTTATGTCAAATAAAAAAAAGCAAAAAATTAATGACTCAATGATCAAAGTTTTTGCTTATAGAAATTCAAGTGCATTATGAAAGTTATATAAAGGAATGCTTTTTGCCTAAATAAATATTAATCTTCAATTATTTCCAAGAATACTGTCAAAGTCTGGAAGAAAACATTCAATTTCAGTCATTGGTGATTACATGATATATACTGTTACATCAAGTCAAGGAGTAGCCTTTTTTCCTTAATTAGTTCTGAAATCAATAAGATTTTTCTTTTTCTTACAATTTTGTAATCTTAACTAAACACAAAAAATATCAAATATTATTTTTTTTACAATGGCTAATAATAATTATTCGAAACCCAGTCTTTTAAAAACAATTTTCTTATCCCTTTAAAAAAAAATAATCTGTTATGTTAAATGAATTTTAAGTATAAATTGCAACAGACTAAAACATAAAGCGTCATGAAGATAAGATTAAGCAAAGAATACTAGTTGGTTTGTATATTGTTGTTTCTGAGAAATATAACAATTAACAGATAAATCCAGATTGCTTTAATGAAAAACACGGTATCATAATAATGCACACATGTATTAATATATATGCATATACGTGTTTGTATATATAAATGTGTGTGCGTGTGTATGTGTGTGTAATTATGTATATATATATAATAACTTTGTTGTGATGCTGTAATAAATGTGGCATAATTTCATTCTAAAAGTACAAAGAATAAAAAAAAAAACGGAAATTTTTAATATTAAGATGCAAGGGAAGTAACTACGATTTTTTAAATACAGAGTTACTGGTTCTTTTTTTACAAGCTATTTCAGTAACAATAACTGTTTCCCTTAAGGTTATGAAGAGCTGCTTATTCTCTCTGTGCGGTAAACAGCATAAACGTGCTAAATATTACTCTAAATATTACGTAAGCTATCACATGTAAAGATATGAATTATTCTAGAGGTTTGAACTTCCTGGGAGCTGTATATATTTCTTATACTTTTTCAAGAAAAATAATTGTATGAACTTAAGAAATGGCTATTTACAACCACTGACAACAACACCTTATTTGATTTCTCTCAGTGAACTATTTTTCATTTCCTTTTCATCAGACAAAGTTTTACAAAAATTACATAATTAAAATATTTTAATAATTTTAAAACATCTGCTTGACATGAATGAATGTGCTATTTCATCTGGACTAAAACTGTGATAATATAATGATGATTGAATGTTTTCTTGTTAACATTGTGCTTAAATCTGAGGGTATGAACAAATAAACAAAATGAGAATTTTAGTAGTATATATATTGTGGGAGAACGTCATTCCCCCTCTCAAACAAAGTAGGGGAACACTTTTCTCATGCATTCCTGAAGAACTACACAACTGTAAATTAATTTATGAATTAAATTTAGAAAATTTCACTGAGAAAGCTAAAACAAAAATGATTTGTGGATATCTCATGATTGTGTGTGTGTTAGTATTATCTAATAGCTTATCTTCACACACTGAACTCCATTTATTGACTAATGAGAGCAATAATTTGTATCAAATAATATCATTTAGATTTATTTCAAGTATCCACTAAGTAATTTTCGGTAAAATAAATATATTTGATTTTTCATTCCTCTTTATCCAGACAACTATACTCATCACGTTTCCCCCATTCATTAATGATTAAAATATCTCCTCTAATGTGAATCTTCACTGTTTTCTTCAAGCATCAACATTAGAAGAAAGAAGGATTTTTTTACCATTCTTCATAATACAATTACACTTCATTTGAAAATTGTTATTGTATTAATATCTTTTTATATCATGAAAATAAATATAAAGACTGTACAGATATAAATTTCGATATTTGTAACTTAACCAAATTTATGTCACCAAAAGACTGAAGAACAACTAAATCTCTGATGCGCACTGTCTTGCTCAAACATGTGCATATGTACTGTTTAGATTCTGTATAGCTTCTCTGATTTTTGACTAGGACTTATAGTCAAAATAGTGTACATAACTATTTCATATCAAACTGTATATTCTCATAAAACCATTAGTTCTTGGAGAGCTAATACTAATCCTGACAGATGGTAATTAGGAATTGAAGATATTTCATTCGTTCATAAGTTCCTCAGCTATATTATACGTTGTCAACACATCCTTGTCATCATCATCATCACCACCACAATTTTTAGTATAGTTATACCAAAGCAAATGTAGGATTTCCCTGTTGATAATTAGTATATACTGTAGGTGTGTATGTATTTATTTCATTATAACTTTTGAGGTATGTGTATTGCATGCATCATGTTTGGAAATGAAAGATTTTAAAGTTTACCTTAAGGCAATTGGGAATTATATGACCAGTTATTTAATTCCCTTAAGAATTCCATTTATCTGCCTATGAATTACCATTTTTTCTTTTCTGATGAATAGGCAAATCAATTGTTTTTTTTCAAAGGTAAAAAAATAAATGATTCATACCTATCTCTAATTCAGTTAAAATCTAATTACTATTTTAGTTCTCAAAGACCTTAATTCATTGTACTTAAATCGTTAGATGAATCAGATATTCCTTGGCTTCAAGTCTAGATTCATTGAGTTCTATATCATTTTGCTTGGATTGTAAAACTGATATACAAAATGGTTTAATAATTTACACAATTCTGGTTTAAACTGATGCCATCCTTTGTATCAGCAAGCCTCCTTCTATCAGATCAGACGATTACATAACACTTTTTGTCTGTTTTTTAATATTGCCTGACTCTTCTTAAATTACCAAATCCCTTACTTTCTCTAGATAAACTTAGCATTGGTTTTCAACTTTTCAAGTGATGACATCAGAAAGGGCATCTTAAAAATGTATCTTTTTCACACAAAAACACACAAAAATAATATAATTTCTTGGTGTGAACAAGAAAGTTTGCATGAACAGGGAGCATGTATGAAGAATATATAAGATGTTTTAACCAATTCTTAAAACATTGGTGTTAATTATATTCAAGCAATGAGTGTGTAAATTGTTTCAATCAAAATGATCAGTTTAAAAAGAAAGGTATTTAAGTTTCAACTAATAATGCATTTTTTACTATTTTAAAAATCATGATTTTATATTATCTAAAATACAACTTGAATAGCAGGGGAAAAAGAACTAATTTTGTCTAAAATAATATCTTTTTAATAATCAATTTGCTTTTGCCATTATGATTTTTCAGAATGATAAAAATTAGAGAAATCTTCACAGAAGAAAAATTATTTCTCTTCTAAAAATGGCTATTTCTCTCAACTAAAGTGTATAATTACAAAATTGGATTAATACTGAATTAGAATAAAATGCTTTTTATTTAAAACTCTCCCTGCAAAGAATCAAATATTTTATATTCAAGCTACTCAAAATATCTTTCTATCAATCTGCTATATAAATGGGATTTTCTCTTCTGTCCTTGTACGTGGATGCTTGTTATCGCTGTATCAGTCAGTAAATTTAAAATTTCTGTTATTATTTTGACATCTTCAAGAAATTCTATGTTTAGATTAAAAACATTTTACTAGAAAAGGCTGATATTTTTGATTAGTAATATTTAACCTTTTGAAAGCAGGGTTGAAATTCTATTATCTAAGTAAACTTTAGATCAGATTAAAAAGAAGATAATTCAATCTCCATTTTATTTAGAAAAAAAAAACAGGCACAATATTTTGATTTTATATATGTAAAAGTCTAGAAAGGTGATTTTTGTGGAGTATTGACATAACTTATTCAAACAAATAAGTCTTTCTTCTATTTCATATCAAATTGTATATTCTTTTCCATGATAACTGGGGGAAAATTAAATTCACTCAAAAGCTTAATGATGGTCTTCAAAGCTAGTTTGACTTGGACAATGCCAGGTTCCCTTGTCAGTATCAAATATTTTCATTTGTGATAACTTTATCTATTAATGCTACTTGTTCATTAGTTCAGTGATTCTAAATCTTCTAGAGCTATATATCATTTTAAAAATATAACATCCATTTTAATAGTTCTTTGGACGATTGAATTCCTTCTTGTTGTTTGTGTTGTTAACACAATGTTTTGGCCGATCCATTCTTTGGCCTTCTTCAGGTGTAATATCTGAATGTGATGGAGTAAACAGGTTTTTAATTTCAAAGGAGGTAATCCTTATAACGTGGAACATGTTGACTAAATATATTAGTCAGACAAGTGCAGAGTTCAACCAGATGTGGCTTCCGCTGCACAACAGGCCCAGACCCGACAAGATAAGGACAAAGAAACACCCGAATCCTATGTTATAAGGGTTACCTCCTTTGAAATTAAAAAACTTCTGTTTACCCCATCACATTCGGATATTACACCTGAAGAAGGCCAAAGAATGATCGGCCGAAACGTTGTGTTAACAACACAAACAACAAGAATGAGTTCAATCGTCCAAAGAACTATTTGAATATTAATGACCCTTCTCAAAACACTAGACAATAACATCCATTTTTTTCAATTTTTGTTTGGAGTCTAATTGAATAAAAAAATTGTTTTTTTTATACAGTTCAGCTTTAATTTTCACCTATTATTTAAAACTGATTATTCAATTATATATCATACTTTGTTCAAATGTTCATTGCCGAAAGTTTATTTTTTTCTTTTGCTATTGAAATATAAGTTAAATATACAAAAGCTCTACAACTACTAATGTACACCCAACTGGTAAAACTGGGTCGACTTCAAAAATGTGAAACAATTAACTTAAAATTTTTAACATAGTAGAGTGAAATAAAGATATTTAATTACGTATTTATAGCTTTGTCACAAGTAAGGAATGAAAGTCTCAATTCTACAAGTTTTGTTCTCTTCATTATATTACATGCTATTGAATACAAGATAATAATATAAGATCTTCTTTTTAAATCATTAAAAAAGAAAAGAATGAGTCTGTGAATTTTCTAAGACTCCCACAGGTCATTTAACTTGAAAAGCAAGTAATTGATTAACTGATTTCTCATAAAAGAAGCATTAGCGTTCCTTCTTATAATATTGGATTTTACTTTTCCTTTAGCTGACAAGGAATATCTGCCAGAAAATAATCAGTGCACAACTTGATTAGATAAAGTGTGTTGACAACATAATCAAAGAGGAAAATTGCCAGTATTGAAGCAACAAAGTATAATTGGAGAATCGGCAGCAAAATAGATTACGGTCTTTGTCATGATTTTAAAAGTTGTTTTTTTATTCTCAGTCTGCTGTTATAAATGTTCTGAAATTCTGTTGGTGGTCTAAACATCACAGGTTCAAACTGTATTGTTTATTAATAACCTTGATTTTGTAATTTCAGATAACAATGATTAAGTGTCACTTTATCATTGCTTTCTGAATATGCTCTTTGCCATGAGTGTGAGTGGATAAAATTATTTATGACTGATTTTCACAATTATATACCAGAAATAAGAAATAATATTTATTTCTCTTTGAATTTTCTTGTTTTTAGGGTTATTCTTCCATTCAAAATTCATCAAATTTACTCATAAACAGATTCACTATTCCTACTGGCCTTAAACTATTTTCAGTGAGGGTATGTGCTTTTCTGAGTTGCTGGCTTTCACACATACTTTATCAATCAACCTGCCACTTTGAGAAAAAGAAAAAATCAAAACTAATCTATTCGACTCAAAAACAATGTACCCGTTGCAATAATGTTTTTCTTTTTCCTGTTTTTTATTAACATGTAAAATTATATTATACATTTTCTATAGTTTTGAGTAGGGTCATTAATGTAAGGTTGGTATAATGACAGATATCAACAGATTAAAAATGCAAACAGAAGATGTACTCACAGCTCCTTTATTTATACATTTAGTGTGTGTCTTCTCTGATCTCCTAAAATAATATGGCTGCTCGTTCACCAGAACGTAAAACAGCGCCACCTTACCGGAAGTTGATTAGCACTCTCCTGCCTAAGGGGAATAACTCAAAATACTTACTTAACAATTAACATTCAAATAGTTCTTCGGACGATTGAACTCCTTCTTGTTGTTTGTGTTGTTAACACAATGTTTCGTCTGATCCATTCTTCAGCCTTATGGCTTCCACTACTCAACAAGAACATGGTATGGAAATCCAAACCTGACAAGGCATGTATAAAAAAACCCACTAAATCCTATGGTATAAGTGTTGCCTCCATTGGAGTAAAAACTTCTGTTTACCCTATCACATTCAGATATTACACCTGAAGAATTTTTACTTCAGGTGTAATATCAGAATGTGTTGGGATACACAGAAGTTTTTACTCTAATGGAGGCAACGCTTATAACTTAGGATTCAGTGTTTCTTTATCCTTGCCTTGTCAGGTTTAGATTTCCATACCTTGTCCCTGTTGAACTCCACATTTGTCTGACTAATACATCAACGTCATGTTAACAACACAAATAACAAGAAGGAGTTCAATCATCTGAAGAACTAACTGAGTTCGGTATTTCTGAGATGAGGTGTTAGTATTATTGATACTATTGTTCGGACTGAGATCCTCATCTTGGTTGTCATTTTCACAACGTTTCAGCCGATGTACCCTCCGGCCTTCTTCAGGTGTCAAGTTCCGGTAAGTGACCGACAAAACTTGACACCTGAAGAAGGCCGGAGGGTACATCGGCCGAAACGTTGTGAAAATGACAACCAAGATGAGGATCTCAGTCCGAACAATAGTATCAATAATCTGAAGAACTATTTGAATATATTATACATATTCAACTAGCACAGGGAATAATGCAATTTTATTATTTTCAGATTTGTTAATATAAAGTAATATAACTGAGAATATAATTTTTTTCAAAATCTAATATGTTTTTTCAATGTAAAATCACTTATGTCGTTATACAAATTATAAATTATTATTTAATCTATCATTTGAATTTACGACTATAAAGAGACTTCAATGTCTTGGACATCATTCTTAGGATCACTGACCTAAATCTTCAAGTTATTTTCTGCATGAATATCTCAGGTGCCTTACAACAAATATAAGATGAGAAAAAAATTATATCAATGAATGTAATAATATTTAATTTAATACAGAAACAACTAACAAGAGAAACAGACTCCTAAACAAAGGGTCTGGACCCTCTATAATGCTTCCTGCATATGGTCTCCTAACCTGAAATACAACTCAGATGCCATAGAAAGAGTTTAGAGGAGAGCCACCAAGATCATTCCGAGATGTATCCTACACTGAAAGATTAAAACTGCTTAATCTAAAAACCCTTGAATACAGAAGAAAACGTGCTGACCTACTAGAGGTCTATAGAATCCGGAATAACATACATGAAGTGGATACTGACATTCTTTGCTCAAAATGCCCTGATAAGAAAATGCTAACTTCATCTATATGCAGTAAAACCAGAGGACACAGCCATAAACTACAAATTCAGACCTCCACTAGATGCTAGAAAAAATTTCCTCTCGGCAAGAGTGGCAAACGCATGGAACAGCCTAAGTGAAAAGACAGTCACCTCCGAGAATATCAATATTTAAAAAAAATAATCTTTGTTTAGATATTGGACATACCAAATTTAACTACCAATTTTCTTATTAGTTTAAACCCAGCCCAAATACACTGAAACTGGCTTAATGATGCAATTAACTGCTGTCAAAAAAAGCCTATTTCAAATATATTCAAGTATATAACCAAAGAGTTGTAGGTCTTAGAATTACTGGGTGCATACTGTGTTGTTGTTTTGAATTCAATATTTAAAAAAATAATCTTTGTTTAGATATTGGACATACCAAATTTAACTACCAATTTTCTTATTAGTTTAAACCCAGCCTAATTACACTGATGCTAGCTTAATGACGCAATTAACTGCTGTCAAAAAAAGCCTACTTCAAGTATATTCAACTATATAACCAGAGAGTTGTAGGTCTTAGAATTATTGGGTGCATACTGTGTTGTTGTTTTGAATTGTTCAAGGTCCACTGACTGGCTAGTTGTAGTTTTGAGCTGAATATACACAGTGGCAAATTCAATTCAAAGCCAACTTGGTGTTGAACTGGATAACAGAGGTAATGACAAAAGTGTGTATGTGTGTACATATGAGATCATAATCATAAGCATTTTGCTAAATAGGGAATAATGCTTACAGCAGTACCAAATTAAAAAATTTCCAGTCATTTTCATGTTTGTTACCATTAATTAGTAATTAAGTAAATTAATTAAAAAAGAGTAGCACAATTTGAAAGGGATTAAAACAGGTCTGGTTAGTCACTCAATAGAAACTGTCACATGACAAACGTCTTTTAGTAGCAACAATTGAAAAATTGGAAAAAGGGGTGATCAATGAATAAGTTACTTCTCTCGCCTTTTGTTGGGCGGTGATCACCAAAAAAAGTCTGAATTTTCCCCAAACAAGGGTGAACACTGCTGGACATAAACCAAGAGATTAATTTAGCATAAACTTACATTGCCCCCCCCCCCCACACACACACACTAAAAACTTATTCTGGTGTAATTTTCGACAAAAAAAAAAGAAGTTTTTTCTAGACATAATAATAAATGTTCGGCTCTTTAGCTCCATTGGTGCATGCTCTAGACGTGACACATACATACATAGCCAGCCAACTAGCTAGGCAGAATCACTTAAAAACGGAAGAATCCTATGTTGACTGTTTTGGTTGACGGTTTCTAATAATAATAGTGATAATTTTGATTTGATTTGATTATTTGTATCTAAGACAATAATGAAAATATGAATTTCTATTTTGACTGAATAAGAGTTCAAAATAATTACAAAAAATGTTTTTCTTACAAATTTCATAAGAATCTATAAATGCCTCAAATTGATATTCTCTGCTACTGTCCAGTATAATCTATTTGTATAGTTAGTGGATAGTTCTTAATTCTCTATTCTTGAATACATTTCTTTTTTTATATGGCTTCGACATGAGCTAACGTAAACTTTATCTTCAGTGATGAAAAAGCTCATAACTCATATAAAATATGCACTTCATTAAATAAAACTATGAAACAGCAGTAGTTGTTCTGCTAAAGTTGTTAGTTTGGAAATATTCTCTCTAGTATTTTTGCTAATAACGAAAATGTTTCCAGTCTAACTGGTATCGTATGTTTTTCCTTTTCAATATTGCCATTTCAACATATATCATGATAGAACATTTTTATGGCTTCTTTTTTCCTCTTGATAATGCAGTGCTTGGCTGTTATTCAGTAATTATGTTTCATATAGAATCTCCCTTATAAAAGCAATTCTGATCAGTTACATCCTTATCTGCTCACAATTACTTTCCTATTGCCTTTTCTTCTTATACTTATCCCTCAGTGGCTGATTTTGTGTAAAGAAATTTCACCAATAAATTGTCAATTATAATTGACAGCTCAAGCAAGGCAATTCAGCTGGCCCCAACATATCTAAAAGTGCTAACCATTGCATTTATGACCTGTATGTATTCAATTGGCTCTCTTTCTATCCTAGTCATATTGTTTCAACAATCTTTTTGATATTTTCTATAGTTTTGAGAAGGGTCATTAATATTCAAATGGTTCTTTTCTATAGTTTTGAGAAGGGTCATTAATATTCAAATGGTTCTTCGGACGATTGAACTCCTTCTTGTTATCGGTGTTGTAAACATGACGTTTCGGCCGATCCGTTCTTTGGCCTTCTTCAGGTGTAAAATCCGAGTATGATTCGTTAAACAGAAATTATGTTTAAAAGGGGGGTAGCCCTTATAGCGCATGGCCTGTGTGTCTGAAGAAGGCCGAAGAATGGATTGACTGAAACGTTGTGTTTACAACACAAATAACAAGGAGGAGTTCAATCGTCTGAAGAACCATTTGAATCTTTTTGATGTTTGTCCTGCATGTCATTTTCTTGAGTGTGTTCTTGAAATTTATTATTATGCCAAGTGTTTGTATCATTACTAGTGTCTCATTTACTATAACAAAAGAACTGCTTACTGCCAGGATGAATTGGTCATTACTACTGAAGGCCTTCTAGTTGTTTCATTACAAACTGCCAAATAGATAACATTATATACTACTTGAAAGATTATTATTAATTTTTGACTAGTATTCCATTCATCACATTTCTGTTGTTTTTTATTGCAACTCCTTAGTGTTTGATTGATTGTTTTGTTTAATGGCACATCGACCCTTGGTGGGTCATTTAGTGCAGGATTCAGTAGGGGGGAGGGGGGATCCCATGTCCCCTTGTGGGGGGATAAATGCCATGAGGACTGGGATAAAGGGGTTGGGGGGGGGAGATCCCAAAAGCTTCTCGGGATGAATCCTGAGCATGCTAATGGTGATCGCCTCCTGACCAGCTGGCCAAGATATCCTGTGCAATTTCTCCCAGGATGATACACAAGCATGCCGCAAGGAACCCTGAAGGGCCGTGGTTCTCTGAACTTCGAGGCCATGGCGCTTTTGAAGAACAGATACTCCTCTTTGATCCTAGCCAAAGGATTTGATATCCTGCGCAACTTCTCCCAGGACGATACCTGAGCATGCCACAAGGACCCCCGAAGGGCCGTGATTCTCTGAACTTCAAGGCCATGGCGGTTTCGAAGAACAGATACTACACTTTGATATTAGCCAAAGGGCAACAAAGCGATCCTGACTCCTTAGTGTAGAGGTCATGGTAGTAGTAATAATAGTAAAAGATCAGACAGTTGTCATTTAGGTGAAAATGTAGTGAAGAAATGACTTTTTTACTGACTTGTTTACTATTTGAATGACTCATTTTGCTGGATTTTGGCACTTGAAATTAGCTCATATTTCCCTGCATCTCAGTTTAACTTCTGATATTATCAGCTGTGCAGTAGTGTCTGACCTGAGAAATGTAATTTCATATGTAGCAACATTTGCCATCATTGGCCCAAGAAACTGCTCCACTACGAGGAACCAATTACAAGCAAGGATCTATCTTGAGCTACACTGATAACTGTCCGTCAGGGCAGATTAATTGAGTGATAACTATCTTTCATTGACCCTGCAATAACTGACTTTCAAAGACATTTATAAAAACAAAAACAAAATCTACATTCTATCAATAGTCTGTTATCTACTTAGTCTAACTCTGTTGTATGGGTTACCACTTATATATTCTTGTTGTGATAATGAATCTGGCTCAGTAGTTGGGTTTAGGACTTGAGGTTCCTTCTTGTAAATGGTTGTACTACTTATGAGTATAAGAAGTACACGAGTAAAGTAGACTGCACCACTTTTTATTAAATTTGATTAGTTTTTACCTTCATCCTAATTTTAGTTGATTTTATACAACTTTCATAAATCAATCTTTATTATTATTGGATGAAGTATTGTAACACACCACTTTTTATTAAATTTGACTAGTTTTTACTGTCATCCTAATTTTAGTTGTTTTTATACAACTTATTAATTCGGGCCACTGTTTCTATGGCAACGAATAACAGCACAATCAGAAATAATGAGTAAGCCTTTGGTGAGAATCAAACTCACACCCTCATTGCCAGAGGGAGACTAGTTTATGCCTAGCTGCTTTTACCGGTCACAAAGACTTCATGGATTAGCAGAAGCTAATTCACACTTATAAATTCACTCTCTACAACTGACTCTCTGCGCCATATTTATATAGTTTTACATATGAGACCTAGACTAGTTGACTTTTCCTCTCTTCTATATAAAAGTGAGTGATACTTACTCCTAAATGCATGCAGAGGAGAAAAATTCTTATAGAATTCTTATATTTGAAATTATAGTTCATTAACAGAGTAGAACATTTGAGGTTGAAAATATGAAGTTCCATTTAAGATGCTTTGTTGATGAACTGCATTTTCATGCATACATGTAGAAAAAGAAATTATACATTTTCACTTAAAATAAAATTAAAGCTTGAAAATATGAAGTTCCATTTAAGATGCTTCATTGATGAACTGCATTTCCATGCATACATGTAGAAAAAGAAATGATAAATTTTCACTTATTATAAAATTAAAGCTTTCCTCTTCAGTAATCTATCTTGTACTTGTAAAATCAACAACTGCTGGCACAATTGATACTTTATATAAATTATACATTGATAATATATCTGGAGGTTAGATTCCAAGAAACTGTGTTGGTAATACTTGTTATCACTCTCTCAATTATTAGAAAAGAATATGATTTAAAACACGGGATAGAAAATCTTTTATTGCAATTTTATAATCATTAAAAAATATAATATTCAAATGTCTACTCATCAATATCTAGACCACTTGGAGATTCAAATGTTACAAGTACTGATGGTACTGATTCAGTTATTCTCATTATTATTTTTTGTTACAAGGTTTTAAGGCTAGTGTGTTCTTTGAACATCTTTGAGCATCACGTTAAGCTTGTTATAAATCATCTTCCTATTTCTCCTGTGTATAGCTATCTTTTTCTAGCCCTATTCTCTTCAGTTGGATCAGTAGCTTTGTACTTTGGTTTGTTTTTCAGTAGCTGGTGATATGAATATACATCCAAAGCACTCACTTACAGTGATGTGGGTTTTGTATCTGTCTTGTAAGCTATTGATAATAATTTCTCATCTGATGCTCTAGAATTGTAGTCTTGCCTTAATATTAATATGTTAAGTCTGAAAAAAGTTCTCAAAACCAATGAATAACATCTTGTTCTTGTTACTTACTTTCAAAATGTTCTGCATACATTTATACAAATTTAATAATGTTTTATAATTATGAATTTTTAATTAGACGATATTAAAAAGATCAGAAATAGAAGATTTTCCACTGAAGTGATTGCTTGTTTCAATATGTCTACATCATAGCATGTATAAATCTAGAAATGGTATTTGAACCAACCAAGAAATCAGTCAATCTTGTGGTTGTTCATATTATGCTTGCAAGTGCTTTACCATGTCAGCTACATTGGCTGGATACAAGATTTGGCAACTTTTAACAAATTTATTGCAAGCAATTTGAAGTAATTAAAATGTATTCTTTTTAAAAAATTCTTTATATTCATATTTTAGTCATGATTAATTTTATTTCTTTAATGTTATATACATCAATTTACCATTCTTGTTATTAGAAAATGTCACTATGAAGTGTCTTATACCATTGTATAAAAGTAAAACAATATATAGGTGTTAGCTCAAATAAATTGCTGAATTTTTATTATATCTCACAGTATGAACAAGAATGCTTGTTAGAAATTGAAGTAGTTTTTGGAGTTGGATGATGAACACTGTTCAAAATTAAGACACATAATAGCCAACTAGCTCACTTAGGCTTATGATTTTGAGGGGCTGTGAGCTAATTGGCATAGGCTTATGATTTTGAGCGGCTAAGTGAGCTAGTTGGCATAGGCTTATGATTTTGAGGGGCTAAGTGAGCTAGTTGGCATATGCTTATGATTTTGAGGGGCTACAGGACCTGTAAGTAAATCTTTTGTTGCATCTTTAATCTGTTAATATCTGTCATTAAACCAAGATTACAATATCTATTCCATTAGTTTATAATAATTTCAGTGCTCACTACCTTTTACTATTGCTTAGGCAAATCAATTTCTGTGTTTTATTTATTCCTCTTTATAAATAAGTGCACTTGCATGATGAGCATACATGACCGATTTGTAGCAGCTTATATAAGATATGTATTTTTCTTGCTGAATGTATAGCAGGCTTCTTTCTTATTCTATTTATTCTTTGCTCTTTAGATTTCCACCTCCATTAACCAAAAATGACAATAAAAAATGAAACAAGTTATGAATCTTAAACCTTTGGCTTAAATTAAAATGAGCAAACAAATCTTAAGAATTTAAAAGAAACGATTAGTTAATCTAGTATTTTTGTTTCATTTGTTTGACATGCAATCTACTATGTACAGAAGATAGGCAACATTCAAAGATAAAATGCTTTGAGAATATCTTTCTTTTTGCTTTTCTCTCTTTGACATATACTCATATATGGACCAGCATTCAGAATATTTGTGTCAACATTGAATATGAAGGCACATTCAAAATCTGTCAGAATATTTATTATCATCACTTGAGAATGTCAATTTTTTGAATGTATGTATTTGTATAAAATCTTACTTTTGTGACTATCCTTTGCATCAGCAAGGATTTGAAATTAAGAAAATTACATTGATAAGAGTATGATGAGAAATAAAACTAAATGAAGGAATGAAAAAAAAATTGCTCTGTAAAATCCTCTAGTGAGGGTATGATAATCTTTGAGATGAATCTTTTCCGAAGACTTTATTCTCTTTCAAGCCTGATGTAGGAATTCTATGGCATGTATCACCAAAATCTTTAAATTGTGGAGTTTTTTCATTCAAACAAAGACATGTTTTTCACTAGAAAGCCTGAGGATACAAAATAAATTCACAGATAAAACTTTCTGTGTCCAATCATTTATTTCAAATTAGCTCAGTCACTTTCATGTGCATGTTGAATCTAAGATGTTCAACAATGCTTTTCCGGGATTTATTCACTTGGTTAAGTCTGTTGATGAAGGCTTTTTAGGATTTTTACAAAAAGTTGTTACAAGATTAGATTCTTTAGATATCAAAGTGTACACAGCATAGATCAGAATATTTCTTTTCAAAATTCAGGCAGATTTAAAAGTTGTAATGACTAATACGCCTTTTCACTATATCTTAACAAAGTTGTGAAGTGATCTACAGGGTGGTATTAACCAAATAAATATGGATCAACTGATAATTGTTTTTCTTAAGGATTTTAAATTCTTATTGTTCCTTTTAAGTTTTGATCACAGATATTTCATGTACTTGCATAAAAGTCTCTTCTGTTTAGTATTTTCAGTCCCTGTATTAGTTTATTTTGGTTGATAGATTTGATAGAGGTTTTTCATTGTAGATTTTACCAATGACGATCTGATATGAATATTATTTTTTAAAATTCTTGTTTGCTTTTAATTTTATATACGCCACATTTTAAATTTTCATATTTAGGACCATAGATAACCATATCCAGTGATAATAAAACTAAATGACTGATCATTTTTTGAATTAAAATATTTTGTTAGAATATCAGTTGTACTTTGTGGGGATTCACTTGTTTTCAAACAATGGTGTATAATATATAGTAAGAATAGCTATTCATTATACATTAACAAAAATACACAAGCCTGGCTGATGCAGGGTCAAACTCCAATCCTACTTCTATTCCGACTGAAGATGATTACTGCAACTTTTGTATTGTATATATAATAAATACATTTGAAGATATGTAAGACTTGTCAGTTTGGCTCAGTCGGTACGAGGGCCGGCTACCAATCAGTTGCTGATGTTTTTGGCTTTTTATTTATTATAAATTAGATGAGTGCATGGAGACAGCAAACAATTAGATTTAATAACAGAAATAGAAGGGAGTGGACCATGTCTGGAAACATTTTGTGAGTGAATCAAGGGAGTGAAAATTACAAGCCTGGCTGCTGCAGGGTCAAACTCCATTCCCACTTCTATTCTGACTGAAGATGATCACTGCAACTTTTGTATTGTATATATAATAAATAAAAAATTATAAAAATACATATTTTTTTGTATAAATGTATTTATTTATTAGAATTTTATACAAATATATTTTTATTTATAAGCCTGTGCATATCTCTATGATAACTTTTCTTCAATTTAGCTCAGTCAGTAAGACAGCCCCCTGACAATCAGTTGGTTGTGAGTTCAAATCACGGTAGGGGAATAGGGATTTTACATATCGGTTTACACATCTAATTTTGGTAAGGATTGTTCTCATTGTTCTCCTTGTTCTCATTACGATAGGAAAACAAAGTCAACTCCAGACTTTGTACTAGAGTTTGACCATAAGCAATTCTTGTTATAGCTCTCATATCTATTTGATATATATAACCATATTGATATTTTATAATCTTCACCCTGTTAATCTTTTCAATTTCATTGTTTTCATGAGAAATATTTAGTTTATATGATTGTATAGTCTATAGGAAGTCATATGAATATATGATTTATATTCTGAAAATAATTTTGTATTTTGATAACTCAACAAAAAACAAAAGCAACAGGCCTGAAATTCACATCTCACACTTTAGTGAAATTGCAACTTCACTTGCATTACAAATAAGAGTTACGTAACTCAATCTTGTAAAATTTAAAAATCTTGCCTTCAGGAGTATGTGAATTTGGGCTACAATGCATCAACTACTTAGGTGTCACAAACAGATAAACAGAATCAGACTTTAAGTATCATACAGGTCTGGTTAGTCACTCAATAGAAACCGTTATGTGACAAACGTCTTTTGGCAGCATGCCGTGTTGGGGGTGATCAATTAAAAAATTGGAAAAAGGGGTGATCAATGAATAAGTTATTTCGCTCGCCTTTTGTTGGGAGGTTTGTTAAGTAAGAGAGGTTCCCAAAGATAAAAGATGTGAGTTCAAATCTTGGTGGAAGCTTATTCTTCATTTCCAATACATGCTGCTTTCTTAATGGTCATAGAATAGTTGCAATAAAAAGCAGCAGAAATGATATCAAAGAGATACTAGTCAAAAATTAATTATAAACCTACTCGGATAAAATTATGGTTATTAATCAGAATAAAAACAGGTCTGGTTAGTCACTCAACAGAAACCATCATGTGACCAATGTCATTGGCGGCATGCTGTGTTGGGGGTGATCAACTTAAAAATTGGAAAAAGAGGTGATCAATGGATAAGTTACTTCGCTCGCCTTTTGTCGGGCAGTGATAACTAAAACAGTCTGAATTTTCAAAAAACAAGCGTGAATGCTGCCAGACACAAACTAAGGGATCAATTTGACATAAACTTACATAGCAAATTGAACCCCCCACTAAAAATCTATTTTTGGGGGGAATTTTCAATTTAACCTCTTATTAGATGGAAAGTAACCTATAAGTAGCTGCATGTATTTTCT
>VCCN01004110.1:2621855-2636034 GCA_006491835.1 Architeuthis dux | reverse complement strand
AGAAAATACATGCAGCTACTTATAGGTTACTTTCCATCTAATGAGAGGTTAAATTGTTTAAAGGAACCAATGCGTCCTCCCGATAGTCACCTATGGAGCTGAAACATGGAACCTAACCAAAAGATTGACTCTAAAACTGAGAACCATGCAACATGCCCAAAAGAGGCTCAACATCACATGGAGACAGTACAGTATATAAGAGAAAAACAGGAGTCAGAAATATCATAGAATCTGTTTGAAAACTCAAATGGCAATGGGCAGGCCATGTTGCACGTATGTCAGACAAGCACTGGACATCAGGACTCACAACATGGATCCCCAGAGATCATATATGAAATTGTGGCTGGCAGAAAATAGATGGCGTGACAAGCTAGACAGTTTTATGAGATATTGGTGCTATGACGCCCGCGATAGCGAGATCTGGTGAATCTTGGGGAAGGTCTATGTCCAATGACGGATGTTAAAAGGACGATGACGATGATGTTGATGGATAGTAAATACTAATGATAAAATAGATAGAGTTAAAATTTGAAAAGTTTCAAACACACCACGCAAAATAAATAATCTCAGAGAACAATGACTTTTTCTTGTGCTTTTTAAACCTTGCGTATGTGTATATGCATTTTCTTAGCTGTCACTTTCCCATGAATATCCCATTGCTAAGATTTTTCTATAGAATGTCAGCTCTGTCTTTTATTAAATGTATTTTTATAACACTTGACTTCATCTGGTAACAAGTGCTCAAAGATTTTGGCTATCATTTTATACTCAGGATCATAAGTATAATATAGTCTGAGTGTTAGATATTTAGGCAGCAGTAGGTGGGGGTCAAAGATTTGACTTCCACAGGTGTTGAAACTCATAAACAGGATATCGATCAAAACCCAAACTGCAGGAGTCAGGGACCGGAAGACACACCAGGTGTTTAAATGTCATAAACAGGATATCGACTCAACCCTGAACTGCAGGTGATGGCTGGAAAACCAGCATGGTCATTCGAACCCCATAAAAGCGACACAGCGCTCTCAGAAAGAGAGAAACAGATCACCTAGCTCGAGAAAACACAAACACCAATTTCCCAGTTAGGAAAAGTCTGTTGGCTCTCATTATCTCTCTCCCACTCTTCATTATCTGCCATGGCACAATGTATCTGATGCAATAAAAATATATCATCATATTTTTATAAACCAAGTTTCAAGTGTTCCTTTTTCTTGAAGTTCAAGATGGCTATACAACATAAATATAGTAGCACCCCAAACAATCACTTAGCTGCTTACCAAGACAAATGATTTTGAAAATTGTGTACGTAGGTGTTTCCATTAAAAAGGACAACAACTACAATAGAATATTTGTTTTTTCTATTTTGGAAATCTTTCAGATGACTTGTATCTTATTGCTAAGTTGTCATTTTTATATTTGTACTACACATCCTAGCAAATCTATTCTTTTATTTTTACACAATCTGTAAAAGACATTTAATTAAGAGATATTAATTATCCACATTGGAATTTATTTTCCAAATAATAAAATAAGCTTAGAACAGAATTTCATCAAAGTTCAACTGAAATTTTAAAATAAAATTATTTTCTAGTAAAAAAATAATTTTTAAAATCACAGTTTTTCTCTTGATGTCATATCTCACTAAATCTCGAAAACCTGTGCAAAGCCTGTCACCAAATTCACTCAAAAATATTTTCTTGGAAAAAATAGCGATTAAAATTCAGATAAAAGTTAAGGGAATAGTGTCAAATAATAACTATTGAAAAAGCACTTGCCCTTACCAAATGTATTTTTATGCTGTCTAAGGTTGAAGATCATCCGCCATATACACTGGTTTATGAAGATAGTGCTATAAGGGTCTTGTTTCCAACGTTTTAAGAGACTCCATAAACAATCTTTGATCAATGTGTTTTAGACTTCTCTACCTTCTGACCAATCTTTGATGAACATAGTTTGTTACACAAGAAGGATAGATGTCCCAGTGGAAATGATGTAGCATTGTAACATTGAGCTTATTATCTACACTTCTTTTGTGTCAGTCTCAATGCAGTCGCAATGTCTGAAAGTGTTAACATTCTTATCAATATAGGACAAGTACCTTCGCCTCAAATCTCTGTGGCTTTTTTTTAAAACTATGAATTCAGTGAAAAAACAAAAATTAAAATATTTGCATTTCAAAATGAGATGCAAATGCAGATGCTAGTTTTGAGGTTCGACAAATTCCACGATTTCAGATGCCATAATAGAGTTTTTGGAATATGTAAAATAAAAGTTAGAAAAGGATAAAACAGTAAAATATCATATTTCGATAATGCAGCGCTAGAATTTCCTTACAAAAGGAACAAAAGTATTGGTTTGAGTTCAAATTAAAAAAGAAATCTGTATCCAGAATAAAGATGCCATCTCAGTTGGGTGAATATACATCCTTATTTTTATATCTTTAAGAAAAAGAAGAAAAAATCAAGTGTAAAAGTTATTGAGCTATGTCTCCATTGACTAAGATGTGAAAATATCCTTTATTTGTAAATTTCTTTCTATTGTTGACAAAACTTTATAGCCTGCTTTTCAACTGATAACAAGTCTAACAACTGCTGAGGGCAGAATTCTTCTATCAAAAGTGGTGCTCTAAAAAGGAAATATAGCATTAAATAATGCTGGATACTATGCACGTTATGTAGGTGTCCCTGCACTAGAACATTCTCTTTCTATTTTTCATTTTATGCTTATAATTGCCAGTTTTCTTCTTAAGTTTTACATCCTCTCTTATCAAGCCCCTATTGGTATGTTTCATTCTCATGAGACTCTTCCAAATGGTCCTTATGTGCATTGCTTACTCATCAACTTGCAAGATAAGTAAATCATGTCACTGCATAACTATTTGTAGGAACAGGAAGCTGCAGTTAACTCTTTCAAATAGATGGTCTAATTGCAAATCGTAATTGACAATTGTAATTGACAATTGTAATAAGCTGGCACCATTTCGAAACATGTCCAATACTTATCCTTATGAATCTCTGGCTTTATATCATCTTCATCTTCATCATCATCAGTCCACTGCTGGCCCTAATCTGACAGAAAGATTTCATTTGTCATGTCAGTTACAAAACATATAAAAGTCTGCTGAGTTAAATGCTTAAAAAATCCATAAACTTTCTGCTCGATATCATTCTTTGTTGCTGCATATCAAAATTTATTCTCAATGGAATTCTATGACATTATAAATTATACCATTGTATTAGTATTACATATCAGTTTATCTTTATTAGTATATAAAGAGAATTTTTTTTAGATAGAGAGTAACAAATGTCATCATTGTATTAATGAAGTAAATTCAAATTTGATACTAAGAAAGAAACTCAGTTATCCAAATGGTGCCAGGTGATTTCTTCTTCTTCTTCTTCTTCTTCTTCATCTTCTTCTTCATCTTCATCATCATCATCAAAGGCCTTTCCATCTCCTTCCTTGATGATCTAGTTGGTGCCATGTCTTACCAGCAATTCTTTCTATTTCATCCCTCCATCTTGTGTCTAGTCTTTTCCTACAGCGTTTACTATCCCATGAGCACCAATCAGTTAGTTCCCCCCCGCCCCCATCTATTGTCATCTCTTCTTGCTAGGTGGCCAGATATTAGGATTGTTATAAAAATATGCCAAATCCTTCAGTCTAATCCAAACCCTTACAAATCTAAACTCCTGCATTTTGATTGCATTCAATCCCTTATCTGTTACTGTCTTCATGGACTTCAATCAAAACAAAGTGATCAACTTTATCAATAAATGCTTGACTCATCACTTTCACTTTGTTTTCTCATTTACACCTCTACAGTCAATGACTTTTTTTTCTCTTTCTGGATCATCTGCTCATAGTCATTTTATACTACATCATCATAGTATTCCATGATATCATTGATAGCTATATCTTAAAAGTATTCCAGGTTTTACAACTATTATACTAGCTAATGAGGCAATTTATGTTTGATTAGTATGTGACCAATAGTCTTACTCTTCTGGTTTGGAGAATGTGATTGTAGATATCAGTATGTAGTTTCACTAAAACTTCATATTCATAATTCAATGTTTACAACATAGATTGACTAAAGTTAAGCTAAATGCTAATCACAAAGACACTTTCTGTCCTTGTTTAAAATCAGTACTTCTATTATTTCATGATAATGTGCCTTGCTAGTCAAGATGAAATCTCAGACACCAAGCTCCCAGTCTATTTCTTTTATCACTGTGCTAAGCCTACAATATAGTATTCATCTTTTAAATAATTAACTTGTCTTTATAGTCTCAGTCCTATCAAATTAACAGATCACACTTTCATTAAGACTTCTGTCCTCTTGTTAATATTACCTGTTTAAAAAGTATCGATCTCTAAATAAAATATCACCCATTTAAAGTCAACATAAAGTTCAGTATCCCTTGTTATAAAACAAATATTTCCTTGTCATTTGCTAAAGAAGAGAAAACATATAGAAGATAGAATTTTACTTTTATACTACACATATTTTTATCTTATTTCCTTTGGCTATTTTTTGTCTGCATTACTGCTTATATTCCGCCGAGCTGCAGCTTTGAAAATGGATTCTTCTGTTTGGATTGTGGAGAATCCAAAACTAAGATATAATTTCTTTAGATACATCTTTTTCAATCTTTACAAAAAGGCACGGAGAGATAATATTGTGTTATTTCAATGTGCTGTGCTGCATCTTATTAATAGCATTATCAAATCATTGCCCCAAAGTGATTTTCAGCTTGGTGAGAATATTTCTTTTAAATTAGGCAGTAAATCACAACAGATATATATATCACAATATTCATTGTTACAGTGAATTAGATTTCCATGGGTTTCAATTATCATCTTATGAATGAAAGAAATCATATATGGACTCAAATATTTCAGTTTGCTATTTTGTTACCATTAATAATTCTTATCAGTCAGTCAAAAAGAAATCCTCATGTTCAACCGTGAATACAGTAGAACTTTTTAAAGATAGTGGTTTGTTTTGTTTTCAGTTGCTAATTGTTATTTAAAACGTTCAAATTTTAGTTTATCTTTGTTAATTTTAAAAAACCCAAACATACAGAGAGAAAGTGTGCTAAAATAAAATGAAATCTTTCACAAATACACAAATGTGGTTTTAATTTGAAGTCACACATACTATCGCTAAAAATTGAATTTTCACCCTTGCAAAAGAAGTTATTAGCAAACATGAGTTTTCAAAATTCTTTCAAAGACTCATCAAGATATTTTCAATAGATTTTAATTAGTCATAATGAAATGATTTGATTTATTTGAGTGAAAGAATTCTGTTATCTTTTATCAAATGAGACAAATAAACACAGTTACAATTGCTTTTTAATGACTCAGTTTTTATGTTTTAATATGTAAACAGTTGTTAAACAATTGAGTTGAACTCACAAACCAAAAACTCCACATTTGGTAACAACTCCTCCATGTCAGCTAATTTTGTCTTGAAAAACTGTCTTCCAGAAGAGTAGATAAAAATGCAGTGTTTCAGATAAATCATATACATCACTGATGAACATTATTTAATTATTAGTTCCTTAAATCAATCAAAGTTGTTTTATTGATCATTGTACAGAAGTCTGTAATACTGATTTCTTCCTTGTTATCTACATATTTTTAGCTTTTACAGTTTATCCATAATTGATATTTTCCCTTCCCTTTGTAAACTAACATGAAAAATTCTGATTACTTCTAAGAAATATCAAAATCCATGGTGCATTTCTTGCAGACAATATTTGCTTACCTCTTTTTCAGCAATGTTGTATTTTCATTACTAATTGTTTTGTATATTGTTTTCCCTATTTGTTCCAAGTGACAAAAATAGTCTCTGAGATTAAATTTACTTGAAATATAAATATATCATCATCATCATCAGCAGCCATTATAAGTCCACTGCTGGACAAAGGCCTTTCCCATCTACTACCATGATGACCTATCTTGTGCTAACCTCTGCCATGCCTTACTGGCAAACTTTTCTATCTCATCCCTCCATCTTGTGTCTGATCTTTTCCTACTGCATTTACTATCACATGGGCACCAATTGGTTAGTTTTTTCTCCCATCTATTATCATCACTTCTTGCTAGGTGACCAGCCCATCTCCATTTTTGCTCCTTAATTATTTGTATAATATCCTTCACTCTAGTCCTCCCTCTGATCCTTGTTGATCTATTTCTATCTCTTAGAGTTATCCCTAGCATTGCTCTTTCCATGGATCTCTGTCCTATTCTAAGTTGGTTTTCAGCTTGTTTTGTTAATTTCCATGTTTCGCACCTGTAAATCATGGCTGGTATTATGCAACCGTTGTATACTGTATGCTTTAAGCACATTGGTAAAGTGCTCTTGAGAATGTCTCTATTCATACCAAATGCTTTCCAACCTATCGTTATGCATCATTTTATTTCACAGTCATGGTCTTTCTCTAGCTTTATTACCATAAATATATATTTTTTTTTTGAAAAAACACAAGTTGAAACTTGAGAATAGTATTGTCTGTGTGGCTTGCATTGCTGGGAATGAGCTGAGATGGTTGGTATATAAGCCACCATTTCTTTTCTGGCTGCCAACTTTTCCCTTATAGATTGTACACCTCAAGAAGACTGTGAAAAGGATCAGCTGAAATGTTGTGGTAGCCACAAAACCAACACACAGAATGAGTTCAGTAGTCAGAACAACTCATCGAAGGATAATAACTTTCCTCAGAATTATGGACAGAATCTATTTCTTTGTCTCATACAAATACTTGATAAAAAAATAAAAGTATCCAGTAATATTTTAAATTATAAATGGTAAAATATCTTTCAATGATTAAATATTTCTACACTATTTAATTTTGTCCCGATTCCAAGAACCAAATGTCATTTGAACCACGTGAATTTTATGATTATTTCGGTTGGTTAATTACCCAGGTAGCAAACCTCAAACTTCTCTTTTGAGCTTTGCTATTGTGGCTGTTAAGTAAGTATCATTAGTTATTCCCCTTAGGCAGAAGACTTCCGCTAGGGGGTGCTGTTTTACATTCTGGTCAACGAGCAGCCATTATTGTATGGTGTTATTAGTAGAAGACTGAGCTTGAAAGGACACACGTGTGTTGTTGACCGCAGTCATTGTGAATATTTGAATAAAAGGATCTGTAAGTACATTATCTTCTGTTTGCATTTTTAATCTGTTAATATCTGTCATTAAACCAAGCTTACAGTGGCATTCAAAAATGAACCAATAAAAGCAATCATTGCTATTCAAATATAGAACTGTAAAGGCTGAAATTGCTTTGAAGCAAGTAATATGTACAGTTGTTTTTAGCATCAACTTTGAAACTGTTCTATTGCACAAAAATATTATGGAATCAATACATATTAATTTTTCAGCCATTAGAGATACAAATTCCAATTATGACTACAATATGTATTTTATGGAAAGAAAATATATTGTAAATTGAATGTTTATCTGACAGATAATAAAAGAACTGGGTCTATACATACATTTCCTTAGAATCTTATGATTAAGTGTTCTTTCATTAATACTGGATAGGCATTAAGTTAGAATGATCTCTAAGGAGAAGTTTAAAGGAATGCATGGTATGCAGTAAAGAGGCATTCTTTCTTAGCACCTCCTATCCTTACTCAGCTATGGACAACTGCAATAGCTTGATGAGCATTTAGAAACAGCCAGTTCTTTACATTAAGCTAAATGATTCCAGATTTTATCAGTAAATAATTGAACATTGAGACTTTATTTTCATATTCCGCTACCAAAATTGTTGCGTTGTATCATAATGACTTCAATGATTGTCATTGGTAAATTTTGTGTTTGCCTTTTCAATCATACAGTAAATTAAATATGAAATAAAAAGCAAATGTAACTAGCATTCCAAGAGAAATTATGAATTACCGCCACCCATATATGCTGTGTTGGAAGTGATCAATTAAAAAGTTGGGCTGTGATCACTAAGAAAGGTCTGAATTTTCAAAAAACAAGCGGGTACAAACTAGTGACCAATTTAGCATAAACTTACATTGCATTACATCAAAAAACCAATTTAGGGGGAGAATTTAAAAAAAAAAAAAAAACCATTTTCCCTACTCATTGAGGGGAGTGTGTGCGCACAATTTCAAGTTTCTACTATGAACAGTTAGGGCTGGGCGAAGTCTGGATAGGTAGATAGATACATATAAATGTCAGAACACATGAATAACCTAAACTCAGCAATAAACCAGTGTTGTGGGTAGTGGTGATTAATTATTGATGTCACTCTAAAACAGGTAAAATCACTTGTCCATTTCATGTAAGCGTTTCATTCATTCCATTTCATTGTGGATTTTATAGGATTTCAAACTGTATAAAATATCTCATGCAATGGTTTTAGATTTTTTTAAATTCAGATCCTCAAAGAATTAAGTTATTTATGAATCCACATTAAATTGCTATTCTCATGGTCATTATCATTGTATTGTTTTGGTTATTGTCATTGTGGTTAGTGATAATTTTAATGTTTGTATTGGATTTTGGTGTTATTGGTATCATTGATTTTATTGTTACTATGTTAAATTAAGATTGATTTTAATTTAGTAACATTACTATTAGTATTATTACTGTAAGCTTGGTTTAATGACAGATATTAACAGATTAAAAATGCAAACAGAAGAGATACTTACAGAGATCCTTTATTCATATAATGACTGTGGTCAACCACACACGTGTGTCCTTCCGAGCTCTGTCTTCTACTACTAACACAATGCAATAATGGCTGCTCGTTGACCAGAACGTAAAACAGCGCCCCCTAGCGGAAGTCTTCTGCCTAAGGGGAATTACTCATGATATTTACTTAACAATTACCAATGGGATTCAGAACTAGGTTATTAGGTTGAAAATCTGTAGTCTTGTATAACAATTTCACAATGTCACAAAAAGTAATGAAACTGTATAGTGGAACTTGACTCATTTCCTTATATTATTATTTTAGAAAATTAGTTTTGTTTTTTCAGAATCATTAATTTAAACTATTATGTCCTTTGTTCTGTTTCTTTCAACTCTTTCTAGTTGATCAATCCCGTTTCTAATTAAATGTTTATAATTAGAAATGATTGTAACTTGACAGCAGTTTCAAATAAAGTGAGAGCTACTATGGCTAAGAATGTGAAAAGTAAAAAAGAAATTCCTCTCTTTTTGTTTTGTCTCACCTGTCAAGTTCAGTATATTATCATTTAAGATGAATTGATATAACATAAATACTAGCATTCCAAGGGAAATTATGAATCACCACCACCCATATATGCTGTGTTGTTGGGAGTAATCAATTAAAAAGTTGAAAAAAGGGGTGATCAATGAATAAGTTAATTCTCTCGCCTTTTGTTAGACCTAAAAAAGGTCTGAATTTTCAAAAACAAATGGGCACAAACTAGTGACCAATATAGCATAAACATACATTGCATATTGAACCCCCCTTTAAAAACCTATTTAGGGAGAAATTTAAAAAAACAAAAAAGAATTTTCCCTACTCATTGAGGGGAGTGTGTGTGCAAAATTTCAAGTTTCTACTATGTACAGTTAGGACTGGGAAAAATTTGCATAGATAGATACATAAATACATATAAATGTCAGAACAGATGAAGAACCTAAACCCAGCAATAAACCAGTGTTGTGGGTAGCGGTGATTAATTGTGCAAACTAAATGTCTACAGAATTTAATTTACCTTTAAAAGCCTTATCTAAAATTAAGACATCAAAATCTCTGCCTATTAAAGACTGTGTTTTCACATTATTATTATTCAAAAAGTCTATTATGTAATTTTTGTGTTATAAAATATAATTAACATTGTATGTGCAAGTTAGGGTGGCAAAAGAAAAGGTTTAATACTGTTGATTAAAAGTTAGAAATAAAACATTCATTGTTACAATATTAGATCATATCTTTTTATTTAATATTTTGATAATTTGATTATATTCCAAGGGAAACAGGTGAAAAGAACATTTTGTTTAAGACATTAGACACATTATCTGCTTCCATCCATCTTGATCAGAGCTTTTTAAAATCTAATTTATAGTGAGGTATATATAATCTTTTAATTTTAACCCTTTCTTTATGCATTTGCTGTGTTTGTTTTAATTTGATTTGATTGTTTTGTTTTGTTTAACGGCACATCAACTCTTGGTGGGTCATTTAGTGCCGAATTCGGTTACTTTTTGAATAGACAAATTATTGTGGCCAAATTATCTGCAAATTAATGTAGAAATATTTTTGTGGACAGTTTTTGTGTATAATTCCAAAGGTTATTTGTTTTTAACTAGAGTCTTGCGACTTTGGTGAAAGAACAGGTGGCCCCTGGTTGGGGGTCCTACCCCTCTGCAGGGGATGCAGTCAACGTATTCTAGGCCCCAGCCGACAGGGTCGTGCATTTGTTTTACTAGAGAGAAAAGGTGAGGGAGGTAAAAAAAAAGTGAGGAGAAAAGAAAGAAGAAAGATGTAAGCTTGGTTTAATGTCAGATATTAACAGATTAAAAATGCAACAAAAGATTACATACTCACAGAGATCCTTTATTCATATATTCACAATGATCGCGGTCACGACACACACACACGTGTGTTCTCGATCTCTCTAATCTACTAAAAACCAAAACAATATGGCTGCTCATTGACCAGAATGTAAAGCAGCGCCCCTTACCGGAAGTGGATAAGAACTCTTCTGCTTAAGGCGAATAACTCATGATACTTACTTAACAAAAGGGATAGAAAAGGAGAAAGTAAGAGAGAAGCAGATAAAAAAAAATTGGAATTGAGATGAAAACCAGAAAAGAGGAAGAGAAAGAGTCAGCATCATTATTTTGTCAATTTGTCAATTCAATGATAAAAAAATGTATTTTATTTTATAACTGAGCCTTTTTGTTTTCAATAGTTGCTAAAAGGATGCATCTTTTTCATTTTTTAAACTTGGTCATATGTAAAACCAAATGCAAATCTGTTAAATTCTCCATAGAAGCTTTGTAAGGAATATTTGAACAGACATTATGATAATAGCAATTAAATTACTGGTCGATGAAATTGAAAGATTTAATTCCAAGCATAGAAATGAAAGAAGAATCTTTGGCATTCATTACTTGGCTCTTACACGATAAATACATATGGAAATTTATAAAAATTCACTATAAGTTTACATATATATGCATACTCACACATGTGTGTATGCATGTATGTATGTATGTATGTATGTATATAAGAACATACAGATTATGCGATATCTGTAAATATAGACACATTGCTGGTTAGGATTCTTGGCACCCTTGAATCTTTTTGTATAACCTGCACAATATCTTCATAAATAAATGGAAATCTACTAAATTTGTATCATCACAATATTTTAATAGGATGCCCAAAGTAATTTAACAAAAAAATCATTATTTTTCAACTTACATATAGTAATTTCAAAGAAGAAATCGAAAATATAACCTGGACAGTAATATTGACACCCTTCCTTTATATTTGGTTGCACGCCTCCTTTGACAGCAATGACTGCCTCCAAATGTTTCTTGCAGCCATTTATAAGCTGCTTGCATTTGTCGGCTGGTATTTTCGCCCACTCCTCCTTTGTAATTTATACAAGCTCTTGAATGTTTGCAGCATTCCTGCAGTGTATGGTACGTGTTGAAATCATGACACCAGCTTTCTGCCTTTAGAGATTAAGACTCATTGCTGACCAGGATGTGAGCTTTAGGTTTTTATTGTGCTGGAGCACACATGATCTTCGGACCAAACCTAGTTTTCTTACACTGGGTATCACATTTTGCTCTAAAATCCCTTAGTAGTCCTTTGATTTCATGATTCCTTTGATACAGTTAAGGCCCCCAGTACCAGAGGCAGCAAAGCAGCCCCATAACATTATGGACCCTCCACCATGTTTAACTTTGGGTAGGGTGTTCTTTTAATATTAATATTTGGTCATTGCCTGCAAAGATTTGAAATTCTGTGTACTTCTGAAAATTAATTTTGATCATCAACTTAAACATTATACTATTTGATTACACTAAGTCTAATTAATGATGGCATTTTGATTCTATTCACTTTAATATTGATAAACACCTTTTAAAAAGAGTGACAAAATAAAGATAAAGAGTAATTTCAATTGAATCATGATTCCTGATTTCAACACGTACCATACACTGCAGGAATGCTGCAAACATTCAAGAGCTTGTACAAATTACAAAGGAGGCATGGGAGAAACCTAATGCATTTTAAAAAGTGAAAAGTAAACTGTTTTAAACTGGCCAGCAATGAGTCCTAATCTCTATCCCATTGAAACTCTTTGGAGAAATCATGATTCCTGATTTCAACACGTACCATACACTGCAGGAATGCTGCAAACATTCAAGAGCTTGTACAAATTACAAAGGAAGAGTGGGCAAAAATACCAGCCGACAAATGCAAACAGAATATCATCAATAGGGATCAGTAAATTTTCAGTTAATTTGTGTAATATATTTTTTATTTATCTAATCAAAGAATCATAATATGAATGAATTATTTCTTTAATTCTGTACAATATTTACAATTCAATAAGCACCTAATCTGACACAAAGATTTCATTTGTCATATCAGTTACAAAACATAAAAGTCTGATGAGTTAAATGCTTAAAAAATCCATTATTTGTTGCAGCATATCAAAATTTATTCTCAATGGAATTCTATGACTTTATAAAGTATACCATTGTATTAGCATTACATATCATTTTATCTTTATCAATGTATAAATTTAGATAGAGAGTAAAAAATGTCATCATTGTATTAATGAAGTAAATTCAAATTTGATACTAAGTAAGAAACTGTCAGTTATCCAAATGGTGCCAGGTGATGGTTTAATGTTAAGTATATTGGAAGGATGGCTTCAATTCAACACTTAGTAGAAGGAGTTTATTAAAAAATTATTTGGCAAAGTAGGACAACTTAAACGTCAAAAATGCATTGTATCATAAGGACTGGTTTGACTGATCACCGCTAAAGAAGCTAGCATCTTTTTACTTTTGTACTGCGATGACTGTTTGAGTTTTAGTAAAAAACAATTATGCCTATCTGAGGACTAAAGTAGTTAAAATTTAGTGGATCCTGTCAGGTCAGAGAGTTTGTTTATAGGATAAGGTAGACAAGAAAAGATGACCTGGCAGAAGGTTCAAACCATGCTAATGGCTAATAAATTATGTGTAGATTAGGAGATCATACGATGAACTTTGATGAAAATACTTTGATTTGCATATTTATAACTTTTTTAGAAATTAATTATTATAATTCATTTATAAATTGGGAATATGATCTACAGTATTGGATATGAGCTGAAACTCCAAAATATCCAATTCTGTTGAAAATGATTCTACGTTGATGTAATAGAAATTTCTTTCTCAGATCATTTAGAAAACAAACGAAGCTGTTATAGTGTAAAGGAGCCTATTGACTTTGCTTGTGGTCAAGTAAATATTGAGGAAGTAATTGAGAATAGCAATCAAAATAAAGCATAAATGTGTATGTATGCATGTGCATTGCATTTCCATTGCTTGAAGAATTGCCAGAGGCAAAATAACTTGCCTTGTTGATAAACATCTCGGAAGATTGAAATAAAATAAGGTTTCTGGTAATTAGACAAAAACAATTTATTTGGTGCTCGTTACACACACTATAAATATTTTCTTTTCTTTATTTTGGACTTAAGAACATCACTTGAGAAAACAAACAAACAAAATTGTTCTCAGAATCCAAGTAACTATAAATAAGTGGATTGAATATTGATTTATACTGTGATTATACCTTTCGCTTGTCTTTAGATGATATTACTATACATTTTTAAAGATTTCTCAAATAATGTTTGAGTTGAACAGACCATAAGAAATCAGTCATAGAGCAGAAATTAATACTCTTTCAATTGATAAAAATACTATCTGTAAATGATAAAATTTATTTAACAATGTGCATTTTTGTTTAATTCTTATCCTTTCTTCCAGTGGCTATAAAAAATTTAGCATGTTTTCAGTAGGTAAGATTTTTTTGATTTTTGAGGCTCTCATAGTCTGGATTATTATCATTTTTCAAAAGCAGACGCCAAAACAATGTACAGAATTCAATATGGAAGGAACCACTTTTTCTTTTCTTTTTCTATTTCTCTCTCTCTC
>VCCN01004110.1:2539427-2554072 GCA_006491835.1 Architeuthis dux | reverse complement strand
AAGAGAATTTAAGATAGCACAACCTATTAACCAATAAAAATGTCTGCGTAAGAAATTTTTATTCAATCAACTGAATCTTTAATTGAATTTCAATTCTTCGATTTTCTAATATAATTGTTTCAAATAACAATTTCCTTAATACAATAGGTAGATTTCCTTACTCAAACCAACAAGAAAATTTAATCAAAACCGCAATCACTAGGACCGAATAGTCTTTCTCATCTAATATGACAGATCAATGAATGAAAACAGCAAGTACACATGATTTGTTTATTTACAATTGATATGTATATACTTGTAGAATAATCTTAACTTCCTATAACAGGTAATAAGCATTTATCGATATACTTGAAAGCAAAGCACAGGAGCAAAGGTATTTTAGTTATTAAGTAAGTAACATGAGTTATTCCCCTTAGGCAGAAGACTTCCGCTGGTGTGTGTGTGGAGGGGGGCTGTTTTATGTTCTGGTCAACGAGCAGCCGTTATTGATTGTGTTGATTGGTAGAAGAAAGAGCTCGAGAGGACACACGTGTTTGGTTGACCGCGGTCATTATTTGAATAAAAGGACCTGTAAGTACATAATCTTTTGTTGCATTTTTAATCTGTTAATATCTGTTATTTAACCAAGCTTACGGTAGTAATTTCATTGAAGTGAATGTGGATATGTATACATTATATGTGTGTGTGTGTGTGCATATATACACACACATATATATATATACATACATACATGTACATGTCTATGTGTATCTATAGATATAAACATCCATAAGGCTTGTCACCTAATTACTTAGAATCAATATTATTCATATACAGTAAGAACATAAATGTATTTTTTACTTAGTAAAACACACACACAAATGCCCACACACCTGTGCACCTATGACCTATGACCTCAAAAGATAAATACAAAACCTGTTTGCTTACATTATTTAAACATTTAAATATGATCATCTGATAGGGGCATAGCTGGAGGAAGGCTGGGGTGGAGGTCATTTTCAATCCCCCCCCCCCAGTCTCCATGAAGGGGGTCCCCAAAAAGCTTTATGAATAGTAGTTCACCTACTGCATTTCTACTAACATTATACAATAATAAATCTCACTAAATGTTGGAGGGGGACCCTCAAATAGCCAAGCCCCTCAGGCCTCAAAATCTTCTGCTATGCCCCTGTATACTGACCTCATGACAATAAACCCCAAAAATATACCTTTGATCATAAATGCACTCATCTACACATATATGCACAAGTACATCTATATCTTTAGACAATTATATGGAAATTCTCAGAAAAAAGAATTCTAACACAAATATGGCCATAAAAATAGATGATGATCATCATCATCACTGCTAAGACCAATTCTGTCAAATGTATTGTATTTTAATGTCTTTTACAGATTCTCTAAGGCTTTGAGGGTCTATAAGAGATAATAAAATCCTGTACATTTAACTTGAGTCTTACTGAATGCTTGTTGCATAAAAATAGAGATTCTCCATGGAATTAATGTTCTTTACTTATCTTATAACATCTTGAGCCCTTACTCATTGGGCATCATTATCAGGGATAGCATGCAAAAAACAACATTCCTGCATTTGCACAGTGCAATCAAGTAAGCCAATTACCCGAAATTTACCATCTTTTAACAGTTCAGGGCTTTTGTCGGTCCACGTTGATAAGGCTGAATGGACATGTGTATGCACAAAGCACTGCATCTCTTGTGATAACCTGACTTGGTGATAAATGCTGTCACAAGCCTGAGTTGCTCATTACATTCAACAGTTGTTACTCTTCTTACTTTGTATTTTTTCTAGGCTTTTTGGCAAACCTGTATCTTTTTACAGTTTATTTTCCTAACAAATACTTATCAGCTTGTTAGATAAACTAAGAGAATATTTTTGCATTAGCTTCCCATCATACAAGTGAGCATTTGCTTAAAAGGAATTGTTATTATAAAGCTGGCTAAATAATCATTGCATTTGATTTGTGTCATTTTAGACATGTTCATGATATTCCCCAATCTGTCTTGGCATTATTTGTTGGCATCCAAAATAGGAAATGAGAAACGAAGGACAATAATAATAATTATTTGCAAGTTGTTTCTTTTTACTGGATTCGGTCTTTAAATCATACTCTTATATGTGGGAACACATTAATATATCAAGATGGGTGTATACTTATATATCAATATATAAATGCTTACATATGGATAAGAAATGTATATATACCTTATACCAGTCTTTATACTTATGTATACATGCACACATATATGTATATGGGTGTCTATGTGCATCAATATATTTGTGCATGTGTATATGTATAAACATTACTCGTATTTTTTTCATGAAGTTTTCATTAACAGTTTTGAAGTTTTAATTCTCTCATTCAACATTATACATATCAATGATTGCTTTCTAAGTTGATTCATTATTTTTGTGGTGGATTTTTGCTTTTGCTTTTGACTAAAATCTTTAGTTCAATCTTCAAGTGGTTATCACAGTTATTAGTACAATAAGTTAAGAAAAAAATCATCCAAAATGTGAAAAAAGTATGAAAATCTGCATACTAATAGATGCTCTTTCACATAAAAACAGGACACACGTGATCTGACCACCATTGTAGCCACCATCTTGATTTCAAAATGGCTTCCAAAAAATTGCAATGCTTATATAGGACAATTTTTTGAGTGTTCCCTGACCCCAAAATTGGGATGATGGTAAGTTGGACAGTACCTCCCACCACCCCAACCTTTGACAACTGTTGGGGTGGTGGGAGGTACTGGAGACAGGGGAAGAGGATGCATGCTACCTCTATAATGGCTCGCTGCAAAACAAATGCTGAATGCTATTTTCACTTACAGTTACAGCCCTGTGCATTCTAAGGATATCTACATACCATTACCAAAACTACGAGAGCTCTCTTTCACCAAATGTTGAAAAGTTGAGCTTCAAATCCCTGTGCAATGTCAACAGAGGTAGATACCCTCAATTCCATTACTTGAACTTCTTGCACTTCGATTTGTATGTTCTCTGAGAGAAGCAGATTTCAAACTCTACATTCAATTCCTTGGACAGATTGTTCCGTGTCTTTTCTCACTGGACCATACAAACTATGCAGAATGGCTACCCATTCATATCAAAGATATGGTGGTGCTGCTGCTGCAACAGCAAGTACCACCAGTTTATGAGGAATTTGAGAAGGGTAACTTTGTAATACAAAAATCCGCCCATGTATTCTCGACCATGGCCATGGACAAAGCCCAGGAACAAATGAACGACAAAATCAAAGGTGATGGCGGTGTAAGATAAAACATCTGCTTTGATTAAGTGGATTACAGCTAGCTCAGAAGTCGCTTGGATCATTGAAGTTTGAAACAAGTTAGTTTAATCATAGTTTGCAAAACATGTCACAGCAATGGTTGTAACATTTTAGAAATTGGGAAACCCATTCACAGAAGAGAGCAGCAATCTTATTTTGGCTGGATACAAAGGAGGTCATGGATGAAAGTGCAGTTTCTAGTCTCAAGAACATTAAAACAACAGGCAATATGATTTCTATGTTACTGATTGGCTTGAAAAACGAGTGACTCCAGTGTCAGACATCTCAAAAAGCAACATGACTATTTTCCACACAACGTCATCCGCAACTTCATCCAGGACTTCATATCAAATTAAGGCTCTGAAAAATAACTGAAGTATTTGGTAGAATGTACATTTCCTGTCATTCCAGAAATGGAGATATATATGAGTCTTTTCGACACAAGAACCAGGGAGCACCACCGCATCTTTTGGGCATGGGAGAGCTGAGGCAAAGTACAAAGTCAGACCTCATTGGATGTCTCGATAAGCTATTTACAACTTCAGATTATGACACCCCTACAGTAGATGCAAAGATTTTAAATGGAACTATCATAGTCAATATACCTTTTCCCAAATCCTGCGCAACATTTGGTGACTATTCAGAAGAAGTCTTCACAACTTGATCAAGACCTTGGAAAGCACAGAGCACCTACATGTAGTGTGGGATCGATACATCCATAACAGCTTGAACGGCTCAGCAAAACAAAAAAGGGGATCAGCGAACCACATTATTGTCAATAATCCACACCAATTCAAAGTGTATTGTGAGCAACATAGTATATCATGTGTGTATATTATCATAATTCGGTTAATTGAAACAGAGCAGTGTTATCAATTGTATTGAATTCCTTGTGCATTGACACATATGATTATACACTGTATCCATAGATATAAATGATTGTATCAGCTAATGTATGCCTGGTAGTTAGGTGAAATTTTTTTATTTTTATGGTGGCCATTTTGAAATAAAGATGGTGGCCGCAGCTTTGGTCTGATTGTGTGTATCTTGATTTTATATGAAAGAGCATTAAAAAAGCTATCAGTAGGCGAATTTTCACACTATCCTCATTGCCAATAACCCTATGAGATCCATTCACATAAGCATTAGGATCTTAAAAGAAATTTGAAAGACAATATTTCATTATTTGGTCCTACCGAAAACTTAGTTTCAGAAGGAATTACAGGGATGGTGACTCTCACATTCAATAACTTTTAAATCCTTAACAGTTTGAAAACAAGAGCTACATTATTTCAAAAGAGTCAAATGGCTGAAAATAATTAATGCAGCTTACTTGCACTTTTTCAGTAAACATTTTCTCCTTTCTGCTGCCTTTGACTATATACCCACTCCTAAACTGTCTCTTTATTTCCCCGGGTTTGCCATTTTGTCCTTTTATATATGTACACTTGGTTTTTTTTATCCAACTCCTAAAGATGAACGACTATCTCTTGCTCTTATATAATTCTTCAGCTTTTTACAGTCCAAAAAATTCAATCTTCATCCAAAGACTAATCAATAAAATAAAATAAAATAAAAATTAGCTATAAAATAAAACTTGCACTTGATATTTTTCTTTCTTTTCATTTTCAAAGCACATTCTCTCTTCCATAACCTGATGTCATTTTTCACAAGTAATAAATTTACAACAAGCATTTGTGTCTGTCAGTCCTTACACTTTTAGATTTGTATGTATTCACCAATAATGAAAAGAAGGAGGATAAGAACTAAAATCACCATTAAACTTACTAAAAATATAATTTCTGTAACCTTCGGCTTCGGATTAAAACCAATGTAAGCTTGGGTTAATGACAGATTAAAAATGCAACAAAATATTATGTACTTACAGAGATTCTTTATTCATATAGTGACTGTAGTCAACCTAACACACGTGTGTACTACAAAGCGATTTCTACAACTGATAAACAATCGCTGCCCTGTTCCAGAATGTGAAACGGTGCCCCCTAGCGACAGTTTTCTGCCTAAGGGGAATAACACATGATACTTACTTAACAACCAAGATAACCATATGCAAATATCTTACACCCTGTACTCTTGATGGTCTCTTGCAAAATTAATAATATAAAAATAATATAAATATCTATTCCTGTTTGATGTTCTTAAAAATATATTTTGGTACTAGAAAACATATTTGAGAGTTCTGAGGTATCAAATGAGGTGTTAGTCTGGTAAGACTTAGCATTAAACAATCACCTAAGAGTAGAAAAGGGATGATTTTAAACATTTAGTGAGATTTGATGACAAAGGAAAATTTGCAATCAGTTTATTGGTGAAAAACAACCCCAAAGGCTGACCCATTGGATTAAGGGTCAGTTCAATGCAAATATATATTGATGGGGCACTAGATATTTGACCAAAATTGCAAATAAGCAAAGCTTTAGGGAACTCCCTGCATTGGGGGCCTGGGGGGCATTTTCAATTAGCCCCCTTCCTTCCACTCCTCAGCTACGCCTCTGGTAGTATTATAAATATTTACAATATTTTTTTTATTTCTCTTCAGTATTTTAAAAACTTTCGGCAGGACTAATTTTTTTGAAGTTGCAGAGAAAAATATCAAAATATTTGCACAGTAGTCTACACTCATTTAATAAAACTATTTTGTAAATATACTTTGCTTATGGTTCATTATTTTGAGATGTATGCTAGTTTAAGTTCAGAAAGTATTGGCTCCACAATGCCCATCATAGAGAAGTCTGGAAAATCTTGGAGAATGTCTATGCCCAATGACGGACGCCAAATCGATGATGATGATAAAAAGATGGAGTTTTCATTATTCCAAATGATTTTCAATTTAAAAAAATGTTTATGGCACATAAAACCTAATTTTAAAAAATTGTTGTATATATTTATAAACATAGTGTATTACAGATTTTGTAAATGCAAAATCAATTACTTGGATCATTAATGCTGTTGAAAAGTTATTTTAAAAAATTGTTTTGAAAATATGCAGGCAGATAAAAATGATCGCATCAGATATTCTGATAACTTATTTATATAATTCTTAAATTCAAACAAGTCTCAAAATAAGTCAGTGCTTAAATAATTTTCTTAATTTGTAAGTCCATTTGAGTTTCAAAATAACATTGAAGAAACAATATATGTGAATAAGAATTGTTTTTAAAAAAAGAAAAACAATTACTGTGTATATTTCATCAGATAAGACGAGACCCCAATTTTCCGTCTGAATTTCATGGTTTAAGCACACTGTTTACTCACTGCTTTTGTATCTGGCCTATAGGACGACCCCATTTTTTTTTGGGGGGGGGTCTTTTGAATGCTTCAAGTGTCCTCTTATCTGCCAAAATACACAGTAGTTTTATTTCCTCAGAATGATGCAGAAGAATTTTGTTGACAATAATCATTTTGTGTTATGTCATGATGTACCTACAAAGGGTTTCATTTTGTTGAAAACACTATTTTATCTGCTTCTGTATAACCAAACACTTTGAAACCATGTTACTGTCAATGTAAGTATAACCAAAACAAATATACACATTGCAAACTTACTTTCAAGCAGTTTTATTTTTTCTATATCATATATCAGCGGATACTCTTTTAAAGTGCTGGAATATATTTAGCTTATCTCTCGGTTTTATTCATGTTGAATAGATTTTGACCAAAGGATTTTATTTAAATGAATTCAGCCATGATAATTTCTTTTCAAAAAGCCATTAAATATTGCCATCCATAAATCTGAAATAAATAAATAATTATTGGAAAATAAAAAATGCATTAGGAAAACGTTCATTAAATATACTTAATTTTAGAATACTTAATTTTTGCTGCACATGAAAATAGACAATAATATTCTATTTGTTTTACGAGAATGTTTTGATTGTGTTTTATTTATTTATAAAACTGCCCATTAGAATGTTATGAACTAAACTTCACTTTTAGCTGAGGGCATAAATTGAACAATTTACTTTTTCTGATATAAAATGTTTATCTAGCAAATAAATGCTACGTCTTTCTATTGGTTTGTCCATAATACTAAGAATTTTACTAATTTACTAATTTTACTTTTGATTGTACATTATCTATATTGGATTATTAACTGCTAGCTATTATTAAAATTCTTTTCTCTTCTGATCTTCCTTGCATTTTGTTTCCTTCAACCTGAAAAAATATTATTATCAACAATAGAAAAAACATACCTGTTAATGCTTTTCAGAACATCTTAATAGGAGTAAAGTAATTTCTGCCTTAATTTCAGAATTTGAATATGTTGAAACTGGGGTTAAATGTTTCCCAACAGAGATATTTCATCTTGCCTAAGAAAAGGAAGGAAAGAAACGACCATCTTAATTAACTTAATTTTCTTCTTACATCTTTGCTTTTTTCTTTTATTCATTTTTTTTTCTGCTTAAAAGTGGTACTGACAAAATTTCTCAATAAACATTTATCATCCCAAAAGCTTTTTCATGCCAGATGACAACAATTTATGATGCAAGTAAGAAATGTTATGAGTTGGAATTAGTTGAGAGTTGTAGGCAGGCTTTGCTATGATATGTATTTCTCAGTCACTGTACAATAGAAAACTGCTCTCTCAGACACTGCTGAATATCCGATAAATGCTCCAGTGCAATACTACTAAAAATAAAGTGCTTTTTCCATTTGGATATATAATTAATTTATTTGCTGTTTTCCGTAAGGCATAATTTTCTTCTGATCAGACACTATTTGCTGTTGAAATTCAATCATTCATATATCACTCATTCTTGTTCATCAAAGCCAACAAATCTGTTATTTGCTAACTCAAACATTATCATAATTACTTGTTAACACATATGCACACAAAAGAAAATTTGCTTGTGCAAAAAGCAAATGATATAGGCAGTGGCGATTCTACGGTGGGGCCAGAGGGGGCCATGGCCCCGCCAGAATTTTGGCTGGCCCCTAGGTTGGCCCCCATTTTCAAATGCTTTAATATAAGGGTGTAGCTGATATATGAGTGATTTTCTCAGATTTTCGAGAAAAAAAAACTATGCCGTAAAAATATAATAATTTTGAACATGGCAGCATTTTGGCACAAGAAGCCGTGGACGAAAGGGGAGATGACCTCCCTTCCCATTTGATGATCACTAGGGAAGGAGAAAGCTGCTACCCCCACCTCCACCCCCGTGTCTGGAGATGTTCATCCTCTGATTATAAAACTGACCAGTCCCAGTATTTTATTCAATTTAGTATTATACTTCTATTTTTAAAATCATTCATATAAGTTGTGTATATCAACATGGTGAAGTAGAAAAATGAAGATTTCAAGTTTTGCCCCCACCCCACACACTTTCTAAGAACTAGAAACTGGATATAGGCTCTCTATGACCCATATAGATATTAATGAACAAATATTTTTTAGACACATTAACTTATTCATTGCTAAACTGAACACTGATGACAGTCAGAATTGTGTAAATGCTTATACGTTTATTCAACCAGTGCTGTTTGATAAAGCCAACCATAATAGCCAATACGATGAACTGACCACTGTCCACTACTCGACCTATCAATATTCCTTGAATCTAGCAGCCAATCACAAGAAACAGACCAGCATGTTTTCTCAAGCCAATAGGATACTCTGCGGCTGCTAGCCAATGCTAGTTGACTGCCTCCTGACCCTCTGACTGACCAATTAGAAAGAGATATTTATAGTGACCAGTAGTGGCACCAGTGACAGAGAAATGCCTGCAGCCATCAGACATGTCTGTAAATGATGTGTCATCAGATTACTGCATTCCCAAATGGATTGCACTCTACCTTTGCTCGTTGCTTATGGCACACGAAAGTGTGTGTGTGTGTGTGTGTGTATGTATGTGTGTCCGAGTACTTTATAGGCCACACCCTTTAGTAGAAAATAAAGAAAACACTGGCCAGGCCTGGCTGTAATCTTACTACTCAATACCTCAGGCTACTCTGCTTTGGTCAGCTAAGGCAGTGGGCTTTTCTACAACTGACTCCACACACCAAATAGGAATGAATCTTTCTAAAAATTTCTACTGATATGAATATAACATCAAAGTGAATCATATATATTTCTCTTGCATCTACTGTAAGAAATATTCTTCATTTTTGCATTGTAATTAAACTGGAAGTTAATTTAAATACATGGTTGATGTTAGAATACTGACAGATAATATTAATGTGTATAATTTTAATAAAAGATCTTTTTGAAATCATCAAATATAGCTTATTGTAATCTAATGATTGACACATTGATTATTGAATAGTGTCTTTTTGTGAAAGATATGGTTTAATTATCAAATAAATACCTTTGAATGCAAATATAATCAGAGATAAAAATTTATAAATGATTTTTAATGAATAAATTTTTCTTCAGTGTACAATCTGATTAAAATATATATCAGCTAATTTATTATTTCATAGTAAACTGATCCACCTATGATTTAAATAAAAGAAAAAGCTCAGCTTCTCATTGTTTATTGAATGCAAGCATTTTATCTGATTGATTAAAGAATGTTTTAAAGAGATAAGTGGGAAATTATTGCTTTCTTCTTTTTTGAAAAAATCCTGTTTATTTTATTTGCAGTCAGGTTTTTGATTTTAACCCTCTGTTCATCCAATTAACCAATCTATGATCTAAAAGAACCGTGACCCATCATATCTCGATAATTAATCTCCTAATATGCCTTGCCAACAAAAAGGAAAACAAGTACATTTTGTAAATATTCTTTAATTAAGAAATTTCTCTTTAAACTATTTTTCTTTTTTATCATTTCAACTGATTTGATTTCATAACAAATATAATATTCCTGTGAAAGATTTCTCTCAAAGAAATCATTTTCGTTTTCCTTCAGATATTTCTTTGATTTTTATTTTATTCTTTTCACAGATTTAAATTTGATTTCAGTCTCGGGATTTCATTTTTTCGCATTTACCTAGTGTATCTCATACCATAACTTTGCTTTCTCAATAACACCATTTATTACCTTCTGCTGTAAGGTGATCTGTAGAATTTTCTTCTGATAAGAAATTTAATCTCACCTTTCATTTCATCACATTTTTCTTATCTATTCTATATGTTCATTTTCATCTCTCGGCTGGAACCCTTCTTCCCATGTTTGCTTTTTTTAATCTTTTTATTTTCAATTTTTAAAAAATTTAAATTCAAACATTATTATTCCAGAATTAAAAGTAATCATTAGTATTTAATTTGCAGAGAGATAGAAATACAATTGATTTAGTATTTAATTTTCTCTCATAATCAGCAATTAGAGTGATTAGCATTCAATTATTCACAGCTTTTGTAATAATTGAATCACACTCTATGATTGTATCACTTCAGAAAAATTCTATTTTAATCTTCAATTCCCCTTTCATCTTTTCAACTATCCACACACACACACACACACACACACACAATGAACGAAAAAGTAGCCAGTTAAGATTCTTTCTGCCCTGTTCGGTAATATTCAAATTGATATTTTAACAACCAAGTTATACTAATGTACTTTAAAGTACTAAACTAAGAGAAGCCTCTTGTTCTGATTTGCTCATTACATTAGTTACGTGACATGTTTAGTCATTGTTTTTAGAAAAAAATTCAAAACATGTCAAAATTATTAGCAATGGTTTCATAAAATTACTAATTCTTACTTTATTTTTATTTTATTTTTTGAATTAGTATTTGTATATAAGATGATCACGTCATTTCTCCACGAAATGAATAAAAGTCCCTGGAGTAAATTCTTTTTATTTGAGTTGTTTTTATTGTAATAAAATGATAAATTGTTTTACACCATTAAAGTGAATAAAGAAACTAACAATAAAAAATAAGATTTCTCATCCATTTTCCATTCTATCGCAGAATCTTAGTATCAATTTAATCACATAGTGCTTCATTGATGTGGGTCACAGGTCATTTGGTAAAGATAGTTTATTTTTAATCAATATATTGCTCTTATTTCTTTTTGACTAAGATAGTCAACCTATAACTGTAATATCTGTTATTTAAAATTGTATGTACCTATTTTTTAATCCCCGCTACCCAAAACACTGGTTTATTACTGGGTTTAGGTTATTCATGTGTTCTCACATTTATATGTATCTATATATCTATCTATGTATCTGGACTTCATCCAGCCCTAACCGGTCATAGTAGAAATTAAAAATTTTGCACACACACTCCCGTCAATGATTTTTTGTTTTTTGAAGATTCCCCCCTTAAATAGGTTTTTAGAGGGGGGTTCAATATCCAATGTAAGTTTATGCTAAATTGGTCACTAGTTTGTGCCTGCTTGTTTTTTGAAATTCAGAAAATTTGCCCAACAAAAGGTGAGAGAAGTAACTTATTCATTGATCACCCCTTTTTCCAACTTTTTAATTGATCGCCCCCAACACAGCATATATGTGTGGCGGTGATTCATAATTTCCCTTGGAATGCTAGTTTCTTTTGTTCCCCTTATTTATATCTTTGCTTTTGAAATCTGCTTAATTTGCATACTTAGATTCTCTCCAAATGAATCTAATTTATATTCATCATTACAAACCACATTCATAGACATGGGTCAATATTGTAATATAAAATGTTAAACACGTGCATTTTGTTAATTCAATTCTTCTGTAAGTTTTTAACATTTTTCAATTTATTACTGATACTTTTTCCTTTGAGTAGTTGAATGGAAAAACATATATTCATTTTATCAAGTAAACTTCTATTTTCCTTTATATACCACCTCCACAATATATAAAGTCTCTGGAAACTTTCTGAGATAGAAATAAATCTAATTTTTCAAAATGAATGAATAAATTTTCAAAGAGTAACTAACTAATTGGATTAGCCATAGGTGTATGAGCTGGGTCAGCAGGAAGGGGCAAGTTCTTCGGGCAAATCAGTGTAATTCGGTCAAAACCGTGTAAAATTTGGGGAGGGCAAATCAAGCTTTTTGTCCCCCTAATAGAAAGAGTTCTCATATGCCCATGGGATTAGCAATATCTTTCTAAAAAAATTAAATTTGATAACGATAAAAATGATTTTGAGTCAAACTACAGCGTGATAATAATAAAGGAGTTGCTTGTACATTGCATTGAAACAAGAATATTGACAAATAATTAAACAAATATGACTTATAAGCACAAACATGAAATTTCATGAAAATTTTAAATAACATTTTTTCCTTTTAACTAAGTTATTAAGAAATGAATAGGTCACCTAAAACTCAGATAAAAACACTGAATAATTGTTGGTAGATAATAGATTTAACATCAGGCCTTTATAAAATGAATACTTTAATAAATTCTGTTTCTTTTGAAAGAAGTAAAAGATGATGATGATGGTGATGTTGTTACCAGGGTCGGTGCAAGCGTTACATGCGCCTTAGGGGAGACTTGTGAAATGTACGCCTCTAGTTATATTCTATTCTCCAGACGCCTAGGTTCATCTAATGGACAGGCTGGCCCTGAATGTTACTCAAATCATGCATACTGTGATGAGATCAACACAAGAAATAACCAAGGGATTTACTGATGACACAAAAGCTACAATAATTTACCATAATAAATCTGCTATGTATGTTATGCATTTGTGGGTATTTTTTCAAATGACAAATACTAAAAAAATACCCAATACTTCTAAGAATCAAACCAGATCCAAACAAAGTGTATTGCATAAATACAAATGAAGAGCTTGGTTCCAAAACGTGATAAGTGCCATTTAAAAAAAAAGAAAATATGTTTAATTAAATTAAAAAATCAAATTCTGGATTTGAATTTTTTAAATTTTATTACAACCTTTTTATATATATGCAGGCTATAAGGTCGTAATAAAATAAAAAATTAAATTCCAGAATTTGATTTTTAATTTAATTAAATGGTGCTTATCACTTTTTGGAACCACACTCTTCAAATATAGATAAAAAGCTTTGATGCCAAACAAATAAACTCCCAAATAATGGTGAGGTAAAGAAGACATTAGTAAACTAAAAAATCAAAAATGTTGTCATAGGAAGAAATAATTCACTTATTCCCAAAAACCCATGAACACAAAAAACTATTACATTTACACAAATGTACACAAAAGGGGCTTCAGATTTCTACCTTATTTGTATTGGCATAGATGAAAAAAGATAACTATATGGTCCAACAACCATGCACTAGAAAAGACAGTAAATGTCTTCTGCCAACCATAGAGTTCTCGTAGCTCAGTTGGTAAGAGCAGCTGGTTTAGTTAACCAGTCTTTCCTGAGGCAAACAGGGATGTGAGTTCGAGTCACTCTGAGGGTTTGTCCTATATTTCTGATCTGTGCTGTTTACTCACTGCCATGCCAGAGATTGACGGTCTGAGTGAAGTTGGAATAAAAAGCAACTAAAAAAAAGAAATTAAGATCAAAGAAAATACTAGTCAAAAATTAATAATAATGGTTGAAAACACTTCATTCAATAAAAACTGAATAAAGATAATATTGCTGCTCATAATATTTCATTGTTTGGAATTTTAGGTTATTTTTAGCCTTCGAATACATATTTAAAAAGAAAATACAAAGTAAAAAAAATAATTTATGAAAATGTGCCCATGGAAATTATTACTAATAATTTTGATTAAATAACATGCTATGAATGATTACTAAAGGCAATAGAATATGCTGATGTAGATTCTCGTCGATGACTGAAAGCAATGTGAAATATTTTTGTTTATTTTTTTTTTTTTTATTCCAAATATTAACATTTTTTTATTTTGCTCATCTTAAAAGACAAACATCAAAATTTATAAATTTATAAACAACAATAAAAATGATTAATATTCATGATTCACAAAAAAGGGAATCTTAAAAAAATCAATTAGGGTTTTTTGAAATTGAAAAAAATTGTTTTTCTTGATAAACAGTATTAGTAGCTTTATTATTAGCCTATGATCTCAGTTCTATTTAGAACTCACCGGTACACACACACACACACACACACACACACACACACACACACTCTCTCGTCCTTTCTATTTCATTGTCAATTTTGGTTTATATTATTGTTTAATAATGAAATGATCAATTGTAAAACATGTATGAGGGTGGATCGATAAGTCCGTAGCCTGATCTGAAATTTTCACTGTATAATAAATAATCAATCTATGTGATTGATATTCACCACTGAATTGAGAGCATTGACAAGGCAGGAGATTATGATGGAAAATAAATATTTGTTGATTAAAATAAATTCATTTTATCATCATTAGGCTTATTAATGTACAGTATTGCCCATAAATAAGAACCCCCTACCACCTCTTAATAGAAAGTTAATTGTCTTCTAAACCAAATATAGCAG
>VCCN01004110.1:2511474-2523899 GCA_006491835.1 Architeuthis dux | reverse complement strand
ATATATGCAGATGTATTATAAGGATCGAATGTGTTGATTAAAGATATAGTTTCTGATTAATCGATTTTTTGCAAGTTTCCCTGTCATAATTACTTCTCATATTTCCGCTATGTTATTCTCTCATTAGTAATAACACGAAAAATATAACTTTTGTATTTCATTTTCTTCTTTATATATTTTTTAATTCTATTGTTTTCCCTCAGTTTCTCTCTCTCTCACCCTTTACTTTTTGTTTTTCTTTCTTCTCTTTGTACATAACTTTTTTCCATCTTGACTTCATTGTAGCTGTTGGACATGAAAACTGGAATGATTTCAATACCTCCAGCTGAATATGTTAATCAGGGATAGAGATGAGTAATTAATCACACATGTTAAACTCAGCCCCAAAAGAATGAAGACATAATTAAGATAAAAGATGTCATATACTTTGCATTTCTTTTATTTAAAGAGCTCAAGGGATGATGGCTAGTGTCTATCTTTATTTGTTAAAGTGCCTTTTCACACTTACAGTTCACACAAATTAATGGCTGCATTTAGATTTTAAATGCACATTCCTGCCTTATTTCTCTAGTCATCTTCACTGTAATAATTCTGACAATTAATCACTTATTAATTGAATCTTTATGGACTTTCCACCTTTAGGGGTTTGGAAAGTTTGAAAAACAGCTTGAATTTCACGTTTGTTGTTCCTTAAAATAGGCATATCATTCATCTCGTGCATATGATTGCTATTTTATAGAAATTAAGGGATTTATTTAGATGCTTATTTGAACCAGAATCTTCATAATTATTGTTTTCATTGCCAAATTTGGGTCAATTTAATTTCATCTTCAGAAGTCGCATTTTGTTTTGTTTTTGCTTTAAGGCTATTAAAAAAACCTAATTTATAATTTACAGAAGTAATACAGTAAAGATGAGTAGTCGGCCCCTCATTTTCAATAAGCAGAAAGCAATTCACAAAAACGCTGAGCCATGCAATTTTTTGTATGGTTTTATGTCCCCCTACCCCCCAAAAATCCAGAAAATAGAAAACATTCTGTTGTGATGTTAACAACGTCAAGACCACTGTCCCTGATAGAGCAAAAGTGTCACTCCCCTACTATACCTTTGATATACAGGTTTGTTCACAGTTATGCATGTCTGGCTGATACCATTCACTAGCTCTGAAACCTGATCTAAACAAATCTTCAACAAGTTTACTTTTAATGATCAAAATCAGTTTTTTAGCACTCACCTCACCAGTCTGCAACACATACGTGCCAGATTTCTGGTGCAAGAAGGCAGGTGAACATGTTATGTGATCAAAATTACTGAAAACCCCTTAGGCTTTAATTAAAAGCATGTGGTCCGACTTACCCCAAGGTCCAATATACAGATAAAATTTTTTAGAAATTCACATGTAATAACATGACTGCCAGAAGCCTGACCCCAATTACGCAAAACACACAATACATATCATATACTTACTAATAGACTATAGTAGCCTTCAAATGTTTCCAAAGGAGTTTTTATTTCATGATGACCAAGGATTAGGCATAGATTTAGTGCTAAAAAGTTGTTAACACTAACCCATGGTGAACTACCTATATCTCACATTTAACTTCTTCCCTCTATTTTTGATAGACATTAGAATTTATTATTGGAATTGAACTAGGTTATTATGAAGAATGCATAGTGCCAATCTCCCTTTAGAATGTGAGTTTGAAAAATAAACCTTGCCTTTATTTAAAACCCAGCCAATTGTACTGCAGAGCAGCTATGATATTTTGCACTATAGAAACAGCACATTTGTGAAACTGAAACTATTTAAAACAAATATTTTGCTCATATTTACCAACTTGCAAGAAACCTGTGTCATAAATTCTGTCAAAGGCTTTTGTGGCATTTAGCATGTAAAATTATTTTTAATGCAATATTCACTTGGGATTTTCTGTTCTGGAAAGTTCATAAATATAAATTTTGACTGTAAAGAAAAGCTCATATCCATGTTTTGTATTTATGAGAAATGCTACCAATGCCACAAAAAGAGAGCTGTGCCCGGGAGGAGTTTTTCCTTAGGTTGTCTGGGTTAAAATCTTTCATAATGATGTATTTGATATATGTGGGCTGTTGTACATATTTGTTTGTGTGTGACTTTGCAAGAAAGCTAATGGATATTTTGCATGTCTGGGAACATTTATATTTATATGTGTATTGAAATTAGTGTGAGCATGTGAGTGTAAGCGTCTGACATCATGGTATCTGTTTGAATGTGTTCATATGTGTGTCAGAGAGAGACAGAGAAAGAGAGAATATATATATACAAAACATAAAGAGAGAGTACACTAGTTGAAACATGTTTATTTGCTGAGGCATGAAGTTTTATATATCCGAGCTGAAGGACTTAGAAAATGTGACATGACATTCTTTGTAATAAACAATAAATGAAAACATCAAGTTCCAATCTACAAAGTATTCAACTATGAATCATTAATATCACTAATTCCTACTTTCAAGAATTTTTCTAATATATTTCATGTTTTATTTATATGATTTATCCAACTTATTTTTACTATCTACTAATATGATTGATTTAATAGAGAACCACTTGAAATCCTGTCTTATTTGTATATCAACAATAGAATAGTGCTTTCTTTGTTTCTTATTTCATCCTGTTTTAAAGATTATCAAAAGAATGTTTTGCTATTCATAAATTGTTGTTTAAATCCAAAGAATAATCATGGTATTTGCCATGAACAATTACTCATCTTTGAAGAGTTTAACATATTAGACTTTAGCAAAGCAACAAAAGAATTTGAATGACTGATTCTATTACTGTATAGCAATCATCCCTTTTTAAATTGTGCACAAAACTAAGTAGGTCATAGTTGAGAAAATAGTATAAACAAGCTAGAAATAGATATTTTCTATAGTTTAGAGAAGGGTCATTAACATTCAAATAGTTCTTCAGATGATTGAACTCCTTCTTATTGTTTGTGTTATTAACACAATGTTTCAGCTGATCCATTCTTCGGCCTTCTTCAGGTTAAATATCTGAATGTGATGGGGTAAACAGAATTTTTTTTTTATCAAAGAGGCAGCTCATATCTGACATTAATCTGACAAGTGCGGAGTTCAACCTGACGTGGCTTCCATGTTATAAGGGTTACCTCCTTTGAAATTGAAAAACTTCTGTCTGTTTACCCAATCACATTCGGATATTACACCAGATGAATGGATAGGCCAAAACATTGTGTTAACAACACAAACAACAACAAGGAGTTCAATCGTCTGAAGAACTAGTTGAAAGCTTGAAATATTTCCATATTAATTTTGACTCTATAATGCTCAATGGTCCTTTTATATTTCAATGATTTGTATACACTCTCTGAGCAACATGGGTACTATAATCCACTAGGTTTGATTAATTAAAAACAAATAAAACTAATACAAGTTCAGAGCCAACACTAAACATTGTGAACAGAGTTTAAAAATAATAATGAGAAATCAAACACTTAGCAGAGGGATATCACATATACATTATTCATTGCATTTTGACTTCTCTTCAAACATTTCCTAAATAATAAATGAAGAACAGATCTGGTTAGTCACTCAATAGAAATCGTTATGTGACCAACTTCTTTTGGCAGCATCCATGTTGGGGGTGATCAATTAAAAAATTGTAAGAAGGCGGTGATCAATGAATACGTCACTGCTCTAGCCTTTAGTTGGATCACTACAAAGTCTGAATTTTCAACAAAAAAACAAGGGACCAATTTAGCATAAACTTACATTGTAAATTGACCTGGGGGAGGGTCAATTTACAATGTAAAAACTTATTTGTGTCAAAAGACAAAAAGCTGTTCTGTCTAGACATAACAAGGAGCAAATGCTTAAATTTTCAGCCCTCTAGCTCCATTGGTGTGGCCTGTACACACAACACATACATAGATAGATAGATAGTGAGCCAGCCAGAATCATTTAAAAACTGAAGAGACCTATGTTGACAGTTTTTGTTGATGGTTTCTAATTAGTATATTTCTTTATATACAATTTTCATTTGACACATGTTAAGAGCTACCAAGACTTTGTGTGAATAGCTCAATACAGATGTGGAAAACTTCAGAAAAATAGATTGAAAGTGAAAAGATGTTGAAGTTCTATGTGACACTTTTATCTTTTGCAAAAGTTATGTTTCTATCAATGGATGTTGCTTTTTTTTCTCTTTTAAATCTTTGTCCTTAATCAGGTTCACACAACACGAAGTAAGTCATGCTAAAATATGTCTTTTATTAAAATCATAATGCCTTTAACTAAGAGAGAATCAAATCAGAATCATATGCCTTCTGCAAGATGCTATGATTACACTGAGGAGATTTCTTCTAGAGAAGCTATCTTAGTTGATTAATGTATGCCTGGTGGTCCATTCGTGTGTTGATATGAGTGATGCTTTTGTTGCTGTTACACTCTTTGATAAACTTAACACAATGTCATTTTTTAATATGTGATAATAGACATAGAGCAATAACCTTTCTTGAATCAAGTATTTTTATTTCATTTTTGTCATATATCAAGATTTTTTCTCCTTTGTCTGTATTGTTATATGTGTAAGCTTGGTTTAATGACAGATATTAACAGATTAAAAATGCAAACAGAAGAGGTACTTACAGAGATCCTTTATTCAAATATCCACAATGACCGTGGTCACGATACACACACATGTATCCTTGCGAGCTCTCTCATCTACTAATAAACACAATGCAATAATGGCTGCTCGTTGACCAGAACATAAAATGGCGCCCCCTAGCGGAAGTCTTCTGCCTAAGGGGAATAACTCATGATACTTACTTAACAATATGTTCAATTTTTTCTTTTTATTTATCACTCTAAAGGTATTAGACAAATTTTTCAAACTTCTAGAATTGTCTATAACAGTGGTTGGGAATCTGTGGCTCCGGAGTGGCTCTTAGGTGCTGTGAAAAAGAAAAATGATATTATGAGCAAACAAATAAATTATTTTCTGGGCCGTATTTAGCATCCAGCAGACTGGTGGGTGCCAGTTGAGTCTATACAAATTTCATTTATGGGTACTTTTATAAATGAGCCCTCCATTGGTAATCTCCGGGCATGGATTCATTTTGTTTTCAATTTGGTTTCATCAAAGACTTTAATGATTAATTTTCATTGTTGCTGTTGCGTCTTCGTTTCGTTTCGTTCATGATCCGGACATTGGAGCAAGTTCAGATAAGATTCAAAACAAAAAATCGCATTGAGTAAGAAAAAGGTTAGCTAAATTTATGTTTTCTTGTGTGTATTTTTGTTCATAATAAATTATCTGATAAGTCTCAATTATTTCTTTTTTAGCTAAAAATGGCTCTTTGAGTTGAAAAGGTTCCCGACCCCAGAAACACCTTGAAAACAGTACTCTAATAATAGTCTGATAAATAAATGCTTTGTATTTGTGTATCTCTATTAAACATACTGGGATATTTTTCAAGAAATTTTATATATAATGATATCATTAGAAAGTGATAAATTTTTTCATGGGCTATTTCAAGGCTATTAAGTGAAGAAGCATTTTTCTATACTTGATTTAACGTAGAAAACACATATGCTATTTCATCTTTGGCTATCATTGGAAAGATGATTTTATACAGCAACAAGATAAGATTAAGATACATTTGAGTAAACAATACTTTTCTGTCTTTTTTTCATTGTCTATTGCATTATTATCTGCTATATTTAAAGTGATCAGATAGAATAACTAACAGCGTTCAACCAAACCAATGCCAGGTATCCTTGCTTGTTAAATAGCTGTGATAACTTTTGTTAAAGGGAACAATATTTACTGAATTTCAATTACTGCATGAGGTAATTTTAATTTTGATTATTCAACCAAACAAACTTCATAATTGTTTCATATTTCTAAAGGATTCATGAGTGATATTATTTTAAGATTGCTTGCATCTAATGTGTCTTTATCTTTTAGTGACTGGCTTTTACATTTCTATTGATCATAATTATAAAGACATTTTTAAATTGAGAACCTATATTTGCTTGGCACCAGTGTGAGCGATTGACCTCCTGCCTAGCATGAAAGTTGTTGTTAGCTCAGTGGTAGAGCAGAACCTGCATATAAGGCTGCAGGTTCGATCCCCACACAACATTCGTTTCTTTATTTATTTAGATGATTTAGGCCGCTCGTTTCGCAATCGCTCACACAGTGCCGAGCAAATATAGGTTCTCAATTTAAAAATGACTTTAAAATTATCATATACTGTCGGATATAAAATTGTCCATTCTCTGAATTTCATTTCTATTGATGTAACCATCAAATTCACAAAACACATAGTCTGCTATCCTACTAACCTGAAACGTCTGAAACCCCCTTGTAACAAATATTGCATTCGCCCATCACGTGCCTTGCAAGCCAACTAACCAACACTATTAATTTTGGAACTATTCAAAATCGTGCAAACAATAAGATTCTAAGAACTTGAAAATGACTGAACGCACAGTCGAAAGCGCTCGTTCCGATATATCGTTTGGACATTATTTATACAATTTGAATCCTAACATACGTTCTCTTGTGCGTAAACAAGAAAAATTAACGAAAAAGATGAAAAGGTTTTCCTTGTCTGTCGTATTCAACCAAACTTGCCTATATTCTACTAAAGTGCATTCACTTCTACAAGATCAGAGAAATAAAAAAAGAAACTATATGCGCTATCTTGTATGAATCATACAAAGTCAGAGAAGACACCAATGGCTGTGACAACAGTTAATAACGGAGCAGAAGGCAACATTCTAATTTTCTGATATTTATTTTTGCTCTTAATCTGTCTTCATCTTTTTTATTTCATTCATTATAGCAGGATATCAGCTTATTTGTAAAATTTCTTTTCATCATTCATCTTGATTCTCATCCTTAACCAGAACAGCCAATAACAAAACAAAATGGTTCTAACAATAAATTTCAGTTGTTCCAGGAGACACATACTTTGACAATAAGTCTTTTTCTTATGTAGGATATCGTTCTTAACTTTACAATGATATACATTTACTTTATGGAAAGGAATCAAACAAAGAATTCATAAAACACCTTCAGTAACTTTCTAATTATTGAAATGTAAACATATTCAAAAAGAGCACACCAGATTTGGTTTTGTCAATTCTCTTAACAACAAGATTAGCAACTTTGATATCTTGAACTGTGTTTGAGGCAAAATCACCAAACAGCTGTTCTTAGTTAATGACAGAAATATTTATTGGTATATTTTATGCTCTGTTTTGTTATTTTCCATGTAATTATAACGGCTAGTTTCCTAAAGAAGAATTGGTGAATCAGGAGCAAAAAAACTGCAGCATTTTATCTGTGTTCTGTCAGGCCGGTTATCATTGTCTGGGACATAGTAGATCAGTAGGCACACACAGGATAATTACTAATTGGGAGATCAAACAAAAGCATGGAATACCATCCTGCTAAGGTAATAGAAGACGTCTGCATGAAGTAAGATTTTATGTTTCAAGTATCGTTATTGGAAAAAGAACTAATGTTGAGCGAAATGCAGTCAATCACTTCCATGATACAATAATAACAGTAGATATGAACATCAAGATGAAAAGAAAATAGGGAAATTGAAATTTCCCCAGGTTAACTTTCTTGGAATGTTTTCTAAGGTAAAAGCTGTGTCAATTGTCATTAGTATTGATAACAGATGCTGCACACAATGAATACTGTTATTTTTCTCTGAAGGCATTTTTTCTTCTAAAGAGAGAATAGTTTAAGTCTTAATTGCTGTCATGTTTCCAGGTTAGATTGGTGACTTGTTAAAGAGGGACTATTTATTTGACATTAGAAGTGCATCAAATATAGAATCATCTTTGTCTTTATCGGTGCAATCCCATTCACAGAAAGTTCATTAAAAGGAACGTGATTTCTGCTTAAAACAACTTCATTCTACAATGATTGCAGCCTTTTCTACAATTTGCACTGCCACAAGATTACCATAGTTTTCTTAGAAGACTGAACTTTTAGGACAAGATGAGTTGATGATATTATTCTCGCTTCTTCACATAATATCAGAGTTTACAGTTGTAATTCAACTGTATTTTTACATATGCAGGAGAAAAGCAACTGAGTATGCTGTACTGTGATTGATGAGTAATAATTCATCAAATATCCGCCTGTCCATCTGTATGTGCTCGCCTATCAAAAAAACCACACAACATAAACCCATGAAATTTTCTGCATACCAATGTAACCTGGGTAAGGTTTTTAGCAATTTAGTTTTTGAAAATCACCCCCCCAAATATGTTTTTAGTGAGGGTGTTTGATCTACATTGTAAATTCATCCTGAAATGGACACATATTTTGTGCCCATGTTGTGATGTAATTTCATGACGCTGTCAGTGAGAGAACGAGAGATAGAGAAAAGGACAAATATATACATTTTTCAAGCAAAACAAAAGTCTCATTCCATATTACTGTTTCATGAAACTAAATAAAGATATTTTGTATAGTTTTGAGAAGGGTAATTGATATTCAAATAGTTCTTCAGTGGTTTGTGTTGTCTAAGAAGGAATCCCTGCTAGTATTTTAATACAGTAAAAATATCCGGAAATATTTAAATATGACCTGAATATACTGAAATGATACTTTAAAAAAGTAAATATCAAAACAAAAATTATAAAAAGAAAGTGTTAAAATTCATTAAAATATCATTGGGCGCTATATGTATATTTAAAAGTCTTTTGAAGGACAAATGTCTCAAAGAAGTTTTTTTTTCAATTTTTACCAATTGTTGGTGAAATATTTTGGAGAAGAGTTGTCTCCCTTACATTTGTCTTAATAAAAATTAGAAATGACCTCTGGTGACCTCAAATGACCTCTGAGGCCAACCTCACTTAGCTCATCGCAGTTGCTGTGAGAAAATGGGCCCCTATACCAAATTTCAATGTCCTCCACTGTGAAAAGCTGTATCCCTATGTCAAATTTCAGTGAAACTTCCAATTATGTTGGACGGAAAGTCATGACCAGATTTAAGACTGAATTAATTTTCTATCTTGGAATTAGCTCTAAGATAGAGAATGTTTGTTCCTATTTTGTTTGTAAATTGAAATCATTCTAACATGTTGATCTGGAATTTTATCTTTAACATCTGCAAAACTCACTTATTCATGAAAGCATTCAATGGAATTTGAGTGAAAAATATCCATAACTAAATAATTCTAATGATTTGATTTCATAAACAATTCTGCATGTCTAACTTTCAGATATTTTAATTCAGTATTTTTAGACCTTCTAAAAGTTATATCTTCTATAAGTTCAATTTAAAAATCTCATCCATTTTTCTAGTATTGATTTGGTTAAATATCAATATGCATTCTGAAATTAGGACTCATACAATCAAGTGATCAAATGAGTAAGCTAAATTTATTAAAATGGATGAGTGTTTAGTAAATTTCCTACACAGTAGAAGAAACTGCCAATACATGTGTAGATGCAATGATTATACCAATAATTTAGTGTTCTGAAAACATAGACATATCAGTGTTTTATTGATAATTGAAAAGATTTCAAATCAGCAAAGCATTAAATTACTTGAACTGAGAGCACTTATCCATCACACACAATAAATCAATTTCCTTTCAAAAGAGCAACAATCAATATTGAGTTATTGCTTCTAATGATCTTTTTAATTAGTGGTCAGATATTATAAACCACAGATCCAAGTCAATCATGTAATATTGGTTATGTGTCAAGCTTTAAACAAAAACAATTTTAACTGTCTCTGCAAGCTGATCATGATTACTGAATATGGCATTTATCCCATCTTAGATGTTTTAGACTTACTATAAATATCACTTGGCTCTTGTCAATCAAAATTCAAATATTCATCATTTTTAAAAATGTTTGAGTATTTTTTTAGCTTTCACCATTAATAATTATTTATCATTTATCTAGAAATGTATATATTTTAGAATTAGAATAGTAGATGTACTATAACTATAAGTAATTTCTAAAACCGATTCACTGAGGAGCTTTGACTATGTGAACAAGATTTTCACAGCTATTTAGTCGACTTCCCCCCAACTCTGGTCAGCTGAAGCAGCTAGATCACAGAGGGCAAAGTCCATAAAGTGCTGAAGAAGGTTGGCAGTAACAAGTCGCCGGGGCTGGACGGTCTTCCCTATGAACTCTAATGCACTGCCTCTGTCATTGAGAGGCAGCGCATTCCGAGCCAGTTGCCAAGTGAGAGAAAACTCAGAATTGTTGAGGTACTCTGCACCCAGTGCTCAAGACCACATTGAACGGAGCTCCTCCGTCGACAAACTGAGTCTCTCATAGAGCAGAACCAAAGCAGCCCCTTCCACTAATCCTCGATATAGTGCCCTTCAACACCATGAAAGGTCACAGGACCAAGAAATCTTGCATAAAACCTGACAACATTCTATAAGGAATTGCGTTTCTCCTCTGGGTCTATGACAGCATTCAACCCATGGTTTTTTTGGATCCAGGTTAAGTGTAGGGAAGGCCACCGTAATGCTCTGTTCCCATGAATTGATTGTTTTGTTTAACGGTGGGTCATTTAGTGCCGAATTCAGTAGGGGGAGGGGGGATCCCATGTCCACGTGACTAGGGACTTGAGGGGAGAGAATCCCAAATCCCTGTCACTGAGACAAATGCCAGGAGGACCGGGATAAAGTGTGTGTGTGTGGGGGGGATCCCAAAAGCTTCTCAGGATGAATCCTGAGCATGCTAATGCTGGCCAAGATATCCTGTGCAACTTCGCCCAGGACGATACCCGAGCATGCCACAAGGACCCCCGAAGGGCCGTGGTTCTCTGAACTTCGAGGCCATGGTGGTTTCGAAGAACAGATACTACACTTTGATCCTAGCCAAGAGGCTGCAAAGCCTGTTCCCATGAAGGTTCCTTTATTAATGTACAGCCGATGAATGCCAACCTCTTGACGTGTCGATTACTTACTTGCCAAGTGTGGCATTCACAGACCCCCGTTGCATGGTCGTTAGATACAGACCTGTCTGCAAACCATTGGCCTGCCCCTCATCCACAGTAATGAATAGAGCAACCTGTCAAGGACCAACATCCAGTCCATAGGGAGGAGAAGTACAGCTAGGCGGTAAAGGATCAGGGGAAAGATGTACATGCAGCACACCTCGGCTCTACCCTTCAAGGATAATTTCCTCAAAGCCAAGTCTTGTCTGACGCTCCTACCTTTACCTGTACTTCCGACCAGTTTTTCTCCAACTGGAGATCAGATCCAAACCACACCTTAAGGATGTGGACAGGCCCATCTCTCCATTTGAACGGCACCGGAAGAGGAGACTTAGCAAAACAGAAGACTTGTTGCGGTTAACTTTGTCACCTGTCTTCTGTTGGTACCACTCAAGCATCTTCAGCACTACTTCTATATTGCTGTGACAGGATATGAAGATGGTAACATCATCGGCGTACATGGTCACCCTGACTCGAGCTCTGCCTAGGGCCAGTACTGCCGTCCTGTCCCATAGCCTGTGCAGGAAGGGACATAGAGTAAGGGCGACAAGGGGCATCTCTGTCGAATGGACCATGAGATCGCGAATGGCATCAACCACTTCCCTGTACCACAGCACAGGGGGAGTGGTGCAGGAGGCTAGTCTATTCGCTGAACTCCAGATGGAATCTGGTGGTCTGCAACACATCTGCCAGAAACCGATGGTCCACCCTATCAAATGCCTTGGACTGATCGAAATTGTTCAGTTGCTGCTTCAATGTTGTCTTCTAATCCCTCTATGATCGAGCAAATTGTATGTTAGTTCTGCTCCGGTTCAATAAGTCATCAACAACAACCTGCAAATGATTCAACAGGATCCTGGCCAGAATCTTTAACTCTGAGTTTAACAGTAATGGGCCTGTAGTCACCTAGTTCCTCCACTCCATGGTTACCCTTCTTTAACAGTGTGATCACACCCTTGGTAATTTGACCTGAGATCGCTCCCTGATCAAACCAGTGGTTAAACACAACTGTCAAGAGGGGGTGGGGGGGGCAAACATGTGTGACAGCTTCAAGTAGAGTTCATAGGGAAGACCGTCCAGCCCCAGCGACTTGTTACTGCCAACCTGCTTCAGCACTTTATGGATTTCACCCTATGTGATCTGTCCCTTACAGCTAGCCACTTCAGCTGACCGGAGTCGGGGGAAGTCAGCCTAATAACTGTGAAAACCTTGTTTTAAATAGTCAAGGCTCCTCTGTGAATGGGTTTTGGAAATGTTGCTGAAGCCCCTCACAAATATCACGCACCGACTGAAGCGTGTTGACATAGTGATCGAATGTAGTGATCATAAGCCAATTGTCAGTATGCTTAAAGAAACAATGTTTTTTTGTAAGATCTTTGTTTCTTACAATATAAACAAAAATGACGTCAATGTGATGTCATTATC
>VCCN01004110.1:2446872-2464881 GCA_006491835.1 Architeuthis dux | reverse complement strand
TGTCTTTTACTTTCTGAGTCATTGGACAGAATCTCAAAGATTTACTGTTTGATACTATGTGAATGCTTGCAGTTCTTCTTATCATGAATATTACAATTCCAATATCAGATTGTTCCTTATACTATAATTATCATAACCTTTTTAGAATGATTGGTACAGTTCAAATATTTACCTCACACTTCACCTAATTATTTGCCATGTAATAACTATATTTGTTATTTGTTTAGAAAGTTTTTCAATACCAGTTTCGATAAATATGAATTCAATCAAATTTTTAATTTATTTTTGGCTTACATTAATGTTTTTCAACTATCATAATATGAGGAACATTTGTAAAATCTTCCAGTAGAACAATGTATTTTTAAGTAGTAAAAGAAAGAAATGTTACAAAAAAGGCATTAAAGAATGTTATCAGAAAATACTAATTTACACAACTTAAATATGGCAGATACTGAGACTAATCACAATCGAGTAGGTTTTTGCTCACATTTTTTATCCTGATTGAACTTTTTTTTCTAAAAGTGGTAACAAGCTTGGCTTGTTTGCTATCATAAGTTAATTAAAATTGTAATTTATACCATGCGATTACAGCAGACTTTAAAAAAATATTACACTGGTTATTGAAGGTCAGACCTTTTTCTTGAAGATTTTTAAAAAATGAGATTAGTATATACAGGCATACCTTGTATAGTTAATGCATTCCAAAATTCTCCATACTGTTCAAAATCTTATTATAATTTAATGTATTCTTTTGTTCAGCTTATACTTAGTTACATTAATTTATATAGCAATACCATAATCTTACTACACCAAAAACCCGCATTAATCAAGGTATTGCTGTAGTTATTTTTAACACTTTCTGGTAGTGGATTTTGAAAGTACTTGTATAGTTACTCATTTAAAATTAGAACTATCCATTTTTTCTCGATTAACCCATTTAACCAAATTTTCTTTCAATGTAAATGTAAATTCAATAATATGATTCAGTTTAAAACTCCAGACCTTTTATCTATGAGTGTTTTATTTCATGACTGAGCCAGACATATAAGCATATTCAGAGAAAATATGGATTTCAAAACCTCAAAACAACCAATTCAAATTGGCTCATTGAATTTGAATGTCTGAATTAGAACTTCTTTGAACATGATTTGATAAATTTCTTTTTCCTTATCTTTAAAAGGCTTAAAGAAATTTTTAAAAAATGAAATACAATTAAAATGAAATTTACCAACAAAGTCTGAAGAAATACATTAGGAACTTTGGTATAAACACTATAGTTTCTTTGACCTTCTCCCACAAACATTTAGAACTCAAATTTTACCTAAATTTATTGTCTCTCTTAAATGCTCATCTCTAACTTATCTAGCTATTACGAAATGCAGAAAATACTGATATGGGCGATGCTTTTTGCAGACAACACTGCCCAGACTGCTCACAGGGAGGAAGCTTTACAGCAACTCTTACTTTACAGCTGCTTTGCACACATATTCAAAGAGCTCAGTCTCACTATCAGTCTCAAGAAGACCAACATCATGGCCCAGCATCTCCATCGGTGACCACACCCATGAGGTGGTGGAGGACTTCACCAATCTTGATTCCATCATCTGCAGCAGCCTGTCTCTGGACACAGAGCTGAACTCATGGACTGAAAAGGCAGCAACAGCAATGGCCTGCCTATCGTAGAGGGTCTGGGACAACCCAATGGTGACCACCAACACCAAGTTATGGGTATACCAAGCCTAAGTGCTTAGCATACTCCTTTATGGCAGTGAAGCAGGGACCCTGTATTCCTATCAGGAATGCTTTCTACCTATGCTGACTTGAAAGGATTCTGGGATTCACCTGGAAATACTGCCTCCCAAACAAGAACGTTCTGGCATGAGTGGGATTACCAAGCTTGTATGCCTTGCTCAACCAAAGGTACTTGCGATTGCTCGGTCATGTCAGCCGAATGCAGGACGGATGAATACCCAAAGACATTTTGTACGGTGAGCTTGTCACTGGTTCCAAACCTGCAGGAAAGCCAGTTCTTCTTTACATAGACATTTGTAAACATGACCTGAAGGCAAGCAACATTGACTCGGCAGGGTGGGAAGTTGTGGCCACAGACCACAGCTGATAGAGATCTGCCATCAAGGCAGGTATCCAGACAAGTGAGAAGAGGAGAGGGCAGGGACCACACCTACAGAGCCGGGCTCGGGCTACACCTGCAATAGCTGCAACAGAGTTTGCTGTTTGAGAATCGGGTTACCCATCATTCACTGCAGGCCAACCATAGGCTAATCCTTGGTTCGAAGACATTGCCTGACCCCTTGGGAAGACATTTCTCTTATACTAGGGTTGCTAGTTTAATAGCAATCATCACAGTGGCTAAGCATGCAATAGCAATAAGTTAACTACACTTTTGAAATGATGTTCTTATCAAAAATAAATAATGAAGAACAAGAGGAGAGATTGCTTGTGTTCACAGATCAGGTGACTGAGTTCATTAAGCAATTGTTTCACATCCTGTCAATCCATTCATATGAGGAAGGTGGTATTCATTAACTGTCATTCATCAATGCCATAATGATACAGAATTTTAACTTAATGGATTGAACAAGTTGCTATTGGAAATACTTAATTGCAAGGATACAAACCTTACACACACATGCATAAAAATGTATATGAAGATACGTAAAAATACCTACATGCTGACAAATATACATAAATACAGTGTGTCTGCTGTAAAGCAATGACTAGGAAGCCATTGCTAAAAGAACTTGATTCTCAATAGGTGCTCCACTATTGTGGCCTTGAGCTAGACTAAACTAAACTAAATAAACAGGAACATTACGCAAGAACAACCAAAATATTTTGCAATCAACATAGCAAGGCATTCATTTAGTCATGTTTTGTGGTTCTGAATGCTAAATTTCTGGAAATGTTTTTTTAATAGAATTAAATTGTTAAATGAAGAAAAAGAAAGTTTTTTTGTTTCTATCCTGTTTTTTTTTTATTGCCTACAATTGCAGGGGCCATTAAGGATTTTGTGGGAGGAAACCAATTAAGTTACTAGTTTGGCAACTCTTCCATATAGCCATCTGAGTTCACCTTTTCAATCCCCTTGATCGATTCTGAACAAGATTTTAGAAGGATATAAACAAAAAAATTGCTTTTTTTCATTTAACAATTTAATTCTATCAAAAGTTTTTTTCCAGAAATTTAGCATTCAAAACCACAAAACATGACTAAATGCATGCCTTGTTATGATTGCAAAAAGATTTGTTTCTTCTTGGCAAATATTCCTGTTTTTAACTCTTAAAACCAAGCGATTAGAAGGAAAATGGCTGTTACAAGTACTGTATATAAATGTCTACAGAGAGACACACGTATATTATGCATATGTGTTTGCATATATGACTGCACCTGTGAATATATGTGTGTGTGTGACTATATTAAAACATGAGAATAAATGTTCACGTGTTTGTCCAAATTATACTTATATATGCATATTTGAGTCAGTTGATTTGTGTGTGTGAGCGAGGGAGAGAGAAAATAACATGTAAAGTGGGACATAATGCTTGATATCACATTGACTTGAATGCTAAAGAATATGACTAAAATGAAAATAAATATCCATGTCTAACTCTACAGATTCTAATCACATTATTATTATTTCATGCTTGCTCTTATTTTAGCTTGCCTTCTTTTCCTCCGTCTTTCTTTTCCTTCTTTTGTGGTATTATTGTCACCATCTTCTTTTCCTTCATCTTCTTCCTCTCTATTTACCACCTCACTTTTCTGTTCCTTTTTCTTTTCATTTTCCTTTTTTCTCTAGTATTCTTCCTCTCTCTTCCTTGATCTTGTTCCCCTTCCTCAACCCATCTTCTCTTTCTTCTTCATCTCATTCTCTCTTCTTATTTTGTATTCCAGCAAAATGAGTATATTTTAAGTGAGTGTTTTCTGAAATGCTCATAAAATACGGCTGCAATTTAGAATTAGATTATTAAATAAATGTTTATAAATGACACCATCAAAACAGCAAACACTTTTTCTGTAACTTCCCCCCTCTCTATAAATCTTGCACAAATAAGAGGGAAGACACAGACACATGAGAGAGAAGACATAGACACATAAGAAAATGGTCTCATTGCATTTCTCTATGAATATATTTTATATTGAATTAGAATTCAATATAATAAAATCCCACTTAAGAAATGTTTTGAAAGTGTTCAAAAATATTTACAACATATCAATGAGTTTCCTGAACAGTTTTATTTTTGCTTCATAACCACTATAAGTGAGAAATTAAAACAAAAACTGAAAACAAAACCTGATCCAATCCATTTTCTTATGACATACTTCGTGTCTGTTGTTTATCAGCTTATTCTCTTAATCTTACGCTCATCATTTCATAGCAGAAATTAAGGCATGAGTAAGAGGCAATTTAATTCTATTCAGCCTTTTTATTCAATGTCTCATAACAACCACACTAGCAGGATCTAAAAAGAGATATATGTTGTCTTTCTCTGTTAAATGAGTTCAAATATACACTTTGCTAAAGTGGCCTATAACTAATTGTTAATTGTGCCACATAGAAGGGTGTATAACTGGCATTGAATGCCTGATTCATAATTTCTGGCCTCATCTAATGCATTACATTTATATTCCATCTGTCCTTTATGTAGAGAGCTGCTCATTTGATCAGAGGTGTAGCTGAGAGGGAGTGGGACGGGTGGGTGCTATTTGAAAACACCCCTCTGGCCTCCAATGGGGGCGGGGGGCATACAAGCTTTATAAACAAGTCTGGTTAGTTACTCAATAGAGACCATCACGTGACCAATGTCTTTTGGCAGCATGCAGTGTTGGGGGTGATCAATTAAAAAATTGGAAAAAGGGATGATCAACGAATAAATTACTTCTCTTGCCTTTTGTTCGGCTGTGATCAGTGAAAAATCAGAATGTTAAAAAACAAGCATAAACACTGCCATACACAAACTAAGGGACCAATTTAGCATGAACTTACATTGTAAATTGGAACCCCCACTAAAAACCTATTTTGGGGGGGAATTTTCAAAAAACCATAAGGAGTGAATGTTTAATTTTTCAACCTAGCTCCATTGGTGTAGCCTGTATGTGTGATACATACACAGCCAGCCAGACCAACTAAAGAACTGAAAAAACCTATGTTGACAGTTTTGGCTGACGGTTTCTAATTATAGTTCACCTATTGCATTTCTACTGACATTATACAATAACAAGGATATATTCATACATACATTAATTGAATTAATAATAATTCAGCCTTTGGGGTTGTTTTTCATCAATTAAGTGATAGTGCATGTCTCTTTATTGCAAATTTTCCTTTTTCATTAAATCTCACTAAATGTTGGAGGTTGCCCCTCAAGGAGCCAAGCTCCCCAGGCCCCCAAATCTCTAGCTATCACTAGCTATGCCACTGTGTGCATAACAGGCATTGAATGCCTGATTCATAATTTCTTGCCTCATCTAATGCATTACATTTATATTCCATCTGTCCCTTATGCAGACAATTCCTCAATTGATTATTCTTTTTAGGCTGGTTACTTTCCAAAAGGAGGCAACATTTTAAAGCCTCTGTGAGAATCCCTAGCAACAAAATATAATTAGGGCAGTTCTCAATTCCAACTCCAAGCAAGATATTCAAATGAACAAAAAGATTGTTCCCTTTCTGATAGTGTTCCAAGAAGTCAACAAGTAAAATTTCATGAAAAGTGGTTCTATAGTTGTAGACCTTTAAGTTTTAGAATCACAGAAACATTGAAAATTAATTCTATATATTAGAATGGCAATGAAATTGAATATAACCAAATAACACAGTTCTTTCCTTAGTTCTTCACAATTATATGTATAATAGCCCTATTCTGTCATTAATGCTTGCCTTAATTTCTGACAATTTACAATTCCTTTTTACTTAATTTTTAATGCACAACATACAGATGGGATGCCAAAAGTTGCTATGAGAAATTTTAGATAAGAAATTGCAAAATTTGGTGTTAAATCATCAAGTTTCTACCCTGCTGTCAGCAAAAATTAGGTTATTAGTGCAGAAAGTGACTAAAGTTAAGCAAGAGAGAGTGGTGGAGTATCTATGAAGTCATTAAGAAGAAATGAGAAAAAACAAAAACCTTGCCTATGTCAGTATTAAAATACTAAAAAAAGTGATTATCATTTCTTTCTCCACCCGTAGCACCACTACCAGAATTATCTGTCATTATGAATTGAATCATTAGGGAATGAAAGTTTTGATGTATGTGTTTAATAACTCCTACCTATAAATATTATGGGTTACATAAACGGTTAGTTTCTAAATAAAACTCTTTTTTACCCTACTATGTTAATATAATTAGTCAAGTTAAAGCGGCGAAAGGGTTTGTTATTTTCTAATGCTTTCTCTCTCAAAAAGTGATCATACTGAATATTACTTAACTAGTGTGAGCCTGTGGCGAGTCGAAGCAGAGTTTTCCCCCATGATTAAAGAGTTCACAGTCATAATAAAAATGTGTATGTAAAAGGGAATTTGCTTAATTTGTTCTGGATTGTTTTAACACTCCGCTTGCCCAGGGTACACATGAGATATCGGGCAGGCAGGCGGAAAACAGGAGAGATGTGTAACATGTCTTTACATTTCGGCAACTGGTAAAAGAAGAGGATGATTCAAATCTCGCGCCTGTCACATGATTAGTTGCTGGTCCCTGATTGGCTGTTTCTATGTGAGGATGCAAAGGTTACAAGACCATATGTGGAAATAGGGAACTACACATAATCACAGGGGACAACTCCACTTTGACTCGCCACAATCCTGCAAAAATCAGAGTTTCAAATTTGCTTCAGCCATAATCACAAGTGGAATGAACCAGTACAATGAACATCAACTGATTCAAATGTCTCTTGGATCTTGTAAATGAAGATAACCTACTCTGCACTCCAATTTGCCCGTGGTGCATTTCTACTAGGCAGCAATTAAATCTGCAGTCAAAAGAAGCAATAGTAATGCCTGACAGTGAGCAGCAAATTCCCTAATCCATCACAAAGGTGCCAATAACTAGCTCTTCTTTACCTGGAAAATAATTGACTTTCAAATGCTCAATTCTTTTTTCTAATAGAATTAAGGATTCGTAACTTACACCATCTGCCCCGAGCTTAACCTTGTTCAGTTGCGTTTTATCCGGCAAGTTGACTTGATAGATATTCTGCTACTTGCTTTTCTTTGTTCACTGAATGTTAATCAGAATTATAAGGTCTGGTTAGTCACACAATAGAAACTGTCTTTTGGTAGCATGCCACATTAGGGGTGATCAATTAAAAAATTGGGAAAAGGGGTGATCAATGAATAAGTTACTTCTCTTAAAAGTCTGAATTTTCCAAAAAACTAGCATGAATGCTGCCAGACAAAAATTAAAGGACCAATTTATCATAAACTTACATTGAACCCTCACCGCCCCCCCAAAAGTGGAGAATTTTCATAAAACAAAAACAACATTTTTTCTAGACATAATAAGGAGTAAATTTTTACATTTTCAGCCCTCTAGCTCCATTGGTATGGCCTGCACACATGACACATAGCCAGCCAGTCATAACACAAAAAACAACATTTTTTTTCTAGACATAATAAGGAGTAAGTATTTACATTTTCAGCCCTCTAGCTCCCAATGTATGTATGTAAAAAGTAACCCGTTACTCACTGAACTTCTACCCACATTTGTCATCAATTCTTAAATCAAAACAAGATGGAAAAGTACAATTACTTTAATAATATCAATCTTTATGGGAGCAAATCCTCTATTAGAAACCGTCAACCAAAACTGTCACAATAATAGTATGGCCTGCACACATGACATATACATACATAGCCAGCCAGAATCACTTGAAAACTGAAGAAACCTATGTTGACAATTTTGTTGACAGTTTCTAATATCTACTCATAAAATAATTAAATTGCCGCAAAAACAACTGGATGAATAATTCATTTTATAATGAATTAGTCCAAAAATGAAGAGATACAATGCGTATCCAAGAGTGCATAGATTGAATAAGAAAATGTCAATCAAGTGACCAAAGATTTAAATCCAAAACTTTTTTGATCCAGTAGATACCATTTTCAGATTACTCAATATTTTTGAGTATAAGTCGAGGTTTTTTTTACCTAAAAACTAGCCTAAAATTAACACCTCGATTTATAGTCAAGTCAGTCATAAATGTACAGGACAAATGTGCTAAAATCAGTAGTTGTAAGTCGCTTATTTCAACCGACGTAATTGTACTTCTACTGTGACTTGATTGACAATATTGGCTAATAAATTAACACCAGAAGATGTAGTAATTTTCAATGTTCGTGTTACAATAGGTGGAAATTTTGAGGTATGTTAATTTGCTATTTTCTGTTACTTTTTGAATAATAATGATAAAGATTGCATTTACATGTTATCATTTATTCATATTTAGTCAGTGTTCAATAAAAAATATGGACCCAACTTGTGAGTGTGCTTTTGTTTTGTTTTTTCTCGCTAAAGCAAAATCATCAAATGCCTTTATTATGGTTTTGGGCTCAACTTATATTTGAATCGTTCAATTTACTTGACTTTTCTATTCTAATTTGACCATGTCTTATACTCACGGTCGACTTACATTCAAAAATATACAGTATATATTTTACCACCTCAGTCACAATGACTGAATCCAAATTGTTTGATGTATGTAAAAAGTAACCCGTTACTCACTGAACTTCCACCCACATTTGTCATCAATTCTTAAATCAAAACAAGATGGAAAAGTACAATTACTTTAATAATATCAATCTTTATGAGAGCAAATCCTCTATTAGAAACCGTCAACCAAAACTGTCAACATAGATTTCTTTCAGTTTTCAAGTTGGTCTGCCTGTATGTATCACGCGTAGAGGCAATATCAATGGAGCTAGAGGGTTGGAAATCTCACCATTTACTCCTTATTATGTATAAAAAAAAAAAATTTTGTTTTTGAAAATTCCCCCCATAATAGGTTTTTAGTGGAGGGTTCAATGTGCAATGTAAGTTTATGCTAAATTGATCCATTAGTTTGTGTCTGCTTGTTTTTGGAAAATTCAGACTTTTTTAATTGATCACCACGATACAGCATGCTGCCAAAAGACTTTAGTCATGTGACAGTTTCTATTGAGTGACTAACCAGACCTGTTCTGCATTATTTTCTAATTAAAACTTGGTAACAGATATTCATGCTACGAAACAAATCAGTTATCATAAAATAATTCTTTAAGCAATTTAAGACTCTCATTCTTTTTCTTCTTTGTTTCTTCCTTTATTTGCTGTACACTCTCCAAAAGATTCACCCATAGATGTTCTGTTGGTGAGGTTAGAGTATATTATAGAATTAATACTCCCTTAATCATCTTTTTCATTGAATAATCTGTCATTCTATTTGGACAGACTTATTCCTTGTGCTAAATATTAATGAACTGAACATATTAATATTTTGAAGGAGGAAGAAGAATTTAACAAAATTACTCAGATAAACCTATTTTATGCACAATTCTTACATACCCCTTGGAGATATTTCCATTTGCCCCTGAAGACTGGGATGTCAGAAGAAAAAAAACAATATTGCTCAGAGAGAACCAGATCCCTATGCTAATGTCTTTCTGGGTAAAAAACAAAATAAGAAAAAAAAAGAAATTATGAATATATTTTCTGAGTGAAATAATTTATTTTGGGCAGAATTGGTTCACCCTCTGGGTTAAATCAAGTTAGACATTATTTCAATGTTTTCCACAAGCAATATTTCCAGCATAACCAACCTATGTTGGCCGAGAGGTTTGTCTAACAGACAACCCGCCAGAAAAGGTGAATTGGAATCTGAAAAATCAAAATAGAATTATACAAATAATGGCAGACATTGCCATTTAACCTTCCCAGGAAGAGGCCAAGGGATTTTCAGCAATGAATCCTCACCCTGCCTTAATGAAATCCATTTCATTACAAATGATCTATCTTCACAATAATAGAATTAATAGCTGAATAAGAATTAGGAAAGCCCTACCCCCACTGCTGCCATTTCTTATCACCAAAGCCCCAATACCTGCCTTGATACCCTCCAATCTCATTTCCAATGGTAGATTTATTCAACCTCACCCAAATAGCATCAGTCATCCTGATAATGCCAGATTCCTGGCAGTCAGGGATAAAGGAAGACATTGTGGACTAATATTTTTTTCTAGTTTATTTTGAATTTACAAATCTTATTGACTCATTGTCATTGTCCTCCAGTGCCAATATATCCCAATGAATACTTTAATAGGATGAGCTGTTTATAACCCTCACACAAAAGAGAGTGCGTACAGCTGAAGTTTATGACAAATTTACTATACTTACTCTAAAAGAGCTGGACATTTTTCTTAGTTGGATTTTATTAAAGATTACTTCAGAAAAATAAATCCGTAACTTATAAAGATTATCATACTAGTTGGTGTATAAATAGTTTTTAATTCTAATATATGAAAAATTAATTGGGCTCATAGGATACTGAAAATATACATTCTGGTTTTTATCAATTTATTTTCATTGGAGCATTTTAAACCTTTTGAATGCAAGTTTATTTTTTTACCATGATTTTCATAATGACGACAATAAGTCTTTTCACATTACACTTTTATATATGTAAACACATCTAAACTAATGCCAAATAGAATTTTTTCATCTGAACAAGAACAGTTACTACACTTAGTTATTAACTAGAAAGAGAAATTTTCCTCTCTAAATAATCCTTCTAAAAATGGGCCTCTTCTTTGTGACCAGCTACTAGTTTTAATTAATTTATTTACATCTGGAGTTTGCTTCTTGCATATGGTCTCCTAACCTGAAGTACAACTCAGATGCCATAGAAAGAGTTCAGAGGAGATCCACCAAGATCATTAAAACAACTTAATCTAGAGACCCTTGAATACAGAAGAAAATGTGCTGACTTACTAGAGGTCTATGGAATCCAGAACAACATACATAGAGTGGATACTGATGTTTATTGCTCAAAATGCCCTGATAAGAAAATGCTGACTTCATCTATTTGTAGTAAAACCAGAGGACACAGCCATAAACTACAAATTCTGACCTCCAAATTTCCTCTCAGCAAGAGTGGCAAACACATGGAATTAAGTGAAATGACATCCAAGAATATCAATATTTTAAAAAAATAATCTTTATTCTGATATCAGACATAACAAATTTAACTACCATTTTTCTTATTAGTTTAAAACCCTACCCAACTTCACTAAAGCTAGCTTAATAACACAATTAACTGCTGTCAAAAAAACCTATTTCAAGTATATTCAAGTATATATTAATTCACTTTTGACCTATCAGATTATAATGAGACAAACAAGGTAATAAGGACAAGCAAGAATTTGGAATTTAAATGAAGAAACAGTCAATCATATACACTAATGATGTTAGTCAATAACTTTGATGAATCAAATCCTATTTGATCCAGAAAATCTATTCTTTATAAAACAATGCGGATGTTGAAGGTGTTTATTCATTCAAAATATTCATCTGTTTTAGCTAGTCGTATTAATTAATGTTTTTTCTCAAGTATGGGGGCTACTCTGCTGGGAAATAACCACAATAAATACCTGAAAGAGGCCGTCAATACTTTTGCTTAGACTAAAAGCAATGAAGCTCATTCTTATTTAATGGCTCTTGGCTTTGATTTCCAGCCAAAATAGTCATTAATGTAAGAAATGCATTTTCTTAAAAACCTACTGTATTTCCATTACATGCCTATGGTTTCTGTTTGATTTTTAAGAGTTTAAAAGTAATATTATTTCTAAAATAAATATGTGGTTATTTTTATACATGAAACAAAAAAACACAAGCACTCATTGTCATTTCAATAAGTTGGTTTCTCATTTGAACTGTTTCATCTTAGCATTCTTAAAAGGTTGGCAATATGGATTTTTCAAATCAATTTTTATACCCGATAGATTACATACCATAAGCTGGAGAGGACATTCATGAAAGTGTACTTAAAATGCCATTTACAATACAGCCCAAAATTACTTGAAAGATTTTTCAGAAATTAAAAGAAACAACCAAATTAGGATAAAACTAAAAGTGGGAAGAAGAAAAAAAAGATGAAAAAAGTGGGAAAACTCATAACATTTCTGGAGATTGCCATATTTATCAAGGATAGATAAAGAGAGAAAGATACTGTCAAAGAGAGAGGAAGACAGAGAGCAAGTGAGAGATAAAAAAAAAAGAATAGTAAGAGACTAAGAGAGATACAAAAAGAATAAAGTCAGAAAAAAAACATAGTTGGGAAAATGTGTATAAAAGAAAGAGGTTGAAAGAGAAGGAAAAGTGAAGAAAGAGGTGTGAGGAAAAAAATGTAAAAAGAGAGAAAACTGTAGAAAATTAAATTTTAAAACTAGCATTCCAAGGGAAATTATGAATCACCGCTTTGGAAAAAGGGTGATCAATGAATAAGTTACTTCTCTCACTTTTGTTTGGTTGTGATCACTAAAAAAGTCAGAATTTTCAAAAAACAAGCGGTCACAAACTAGTGACCAATTTAGCATAAACTTACATTGCATATTGAACCCACCACCAAAAACCTATTTAGAGGGGGGAATTTTCAAAAAAACATTTTCCCTACTCATGGGGGGAGAGTGTGTGCAACATTTCAAGTTTCTACTATGAATGGTTAGGGCTTGGCAAAGTCTGGATAGATAGATAGATACATATAAATGTGAGAACACATGAATAACCTACACCCAGCAATAAACCAGTGGTTTGGGTAGCAGTGATTAACTCTGGAATCATTTGAAAGTCTTCCTTGAAATTTACTCCTAGAAATCAGTGAAACTTACTACAAAGAAATATATCTTGTAATTCTTCCCTGTGTTTTGCTACCAGTGATTGTGTTTATAGAAATTACTTATATTCTGAGATAAAGAATGTTGTAAGACTGTCCTCACAATAATGTCTCAACAATATGGCCTTCACATAAGAGTCCATTTAATCAATCAATTTAATTCTTTTTTATATAACACCCACTTGATAGATGTCATTTCATTTTTGAGTCAGATATTGCTTAGGTTTGTAAATATATTTTTTTTGCTTATTAGTGAGCAAACTTTAGGTAGCATTTTAATGTAGTCAGGAAGCATGAAACATTGGTTTGCACAGAACTCTTAAAGGGCTTCTTCAGCATTTGTAGAGTAAAAGGAGACCAGGATCTGTATCATTCACCTTTTGTTCATCATTGTGAAACCCCTGACCATACACACACACACAGTGTTGCCAACTATTTTAAATAGTGCTAAATTTTTTTTAATTGCCAAAAATGGCCGAAAAGCAACCAGAAAGAGGCTATAAATGGTCAAAAATTGCCAAAAATTGCCAGAAATTGGCCAAAAATGGCGAAAATGTTTTAGGCGAAAATGTGCTAATTTAGCGCTTTTTGCACTGCCAAAACAAGAAACGTGCTAAATTGGCAACACTACACACACACAGTATATGCAGACAATAAGTAGATATGAATGAATGTATGTATGCTTACTGGTATTATTAAAGGTTAAAATGGCTTACAGAATATTCATAAATATATTTATATTTTAGAAAATTATGGCAAAATAGATACACTGAACTTAATATGACTCTGTATGGTAATAATTAGTGTTCTTAACTCTAATATTATGTATTCTCAAATTTATTAATTTTAATGTTCAGCAAAAACTTATCATGTATAACAGTTTTAATTTATTGCTATCTATCTAGATAGGTTAGGTTAAATTTGATTTACAAGGTATTAAAAATTAATGAAGAAGTTCCAAAAGCTTTTCACAATTACTTTTTTTTAATCACTTATTTTATATGTTCCTAAAAAGATTTTACAAAATATCTGTATGCACATGCCTGAGTGTGCATGAAATAGATAGATAAGGACAGAAAAGATAGATACATAAAGAGAGAGAGAGAGGGTATAAGCTATTGTGCTTTGGTATATTTGAAAGTTATACATTGTTTTTATTTTATGAATTAGTGGTGATGAAAAATGAATTTTTATATTATTTGAAGGAGTTTAATAACATTGGCATTTTAGTCCAAACTGAGCAGTCTCATGTTTTCTCCATAGTGTTGGTTTAGTGATGTTCATTATCATATCTTAACTTATTTATATGGTTATAGAAACATTCCGATTTCAACACAGACCAAAGAATCTTCAACTTTGGTGAGAAGTTGGAAAATTCATTGAAACCCCAAACCTCTCAAAAATGAATTTTATCTATCTATCTATGTATGTGTGTATATGTATATATATAGACATATATGAGTATGTGGGTTCATGACTGTGCAAGTAACATTATGTTTAAATGAAGCTAAAATAAAGCATGAACTTCTTAGGACAATACTATGTTATAATGAATGGGCAATTAATTCTGAAACAACATAAAAAGGCCAATATCCTGAAAAATATACACATTATTTATTTAATTGAAATGAAACTTTGTCTCATATTTACAAATTGCCAATAATTGTTCAGTCTTGATCAGAGAGTTTTCACACTTTGCATGAAAAAATGGCGGTTCTGCATTTGAGGACATCATTCCTCTTCACCATCACTTCATGAATTTTTGTTTCTATTTCATCCGCTGGTTTTGGGGTTGAAACACTTTGCAAACACCTCCCTTTTGATCAGTGCATCAGCGTTTTCTATAGGTTGGCACCGTGGAACATTTGTTGGATTATCTTTCTTTGGCATCATGAAAATTTGTTTGGGTTCCAAGTAAACAAGGACCATTTTTGCATAATCACAGCTGGCTTTGTCCAGCCAGAACACAGAACTGTCCACTATTCCGTTTTGCTGAAGCCGCGGTAGTAACCGATTTTGCAAACATTGCAATCTATACAATTTCTGGTCTATGGTGAATCCCTGGCGCCATGTAAAGCTCACTGATCTTTGGGGTCCAATTTCTCAGGTCCTGAATTGTTCATCTGACAATCAATAACAAGTCCACATTTCTAATACATTTTTACCGCTCGAGATATGGTACTTTTTTGAAAGCCAACATTTTTGAGTCTCTCATGAAGCTCAGATGGACTGATACTCATATGTCTATTTATTATTTGTTGAGACATTTCTCGACACGTCATTTTAAGATTGACCAGAAAATAAATCGGTATGGTTTAAGCACTTTATGTAATAAAGATACAATGGAATGATAAAGATACAATGGAATAATAATGAAAGTATATAAATCAAAAACTACAGTAACTTTGATGCCACCATTTTTAAATAAATGACCTGGGGAAATGGTTGCATAATTAATGCCCCATACGTTATAAGCCAAGTCATGTTTTATTCAGAGTTCTTTGTTGTAAAAAGTCAGCCCTAGTTGTTCGATCAAAGAAGAAACGTAAACACAGATCAATCAGTTGATGAATCGTACAATTTAAATTCACTTTATGTCTGCCGTCATTAATAATATATAACAATTTGGTGAGGTATTTTGCAAAATTAAAATTTTGATTAAGAAGCTTTTCTCCTGCACCTTTGGACAATAGATTTTTCCATGCATTTTCAATATAATATAATGCACATCTCATCAAAAGCCAATTCCTGTAAAAGATTTTGTGGGTAAAATTAAGACAATCTGTGTATTTAAAGAGAACATAATTTGCATCCAAAAATTTTTTAGACGATTGAACTCCTTGTTGTTTGTGTTGTTAACACAACGTTTCGGCCGATCCATTCTCCGGCCCTTTTCAGGTGTACTATCCGAATGTGATGGTGGTAAACAGAATTTCTTTTTCTCAAAACCATAGTCAGTATAATTTGCAAGGTTTTATGTCAGTAACTTGATTCAGTTGAAACTTATCTTAAATGGGAGTTGAGTTGATATAGAAAGGAAAATAATAAGAATAAAAGCTTTATTAATAAACTTCAAAACCAGATAAACAACAGATAAAATAGAAGAGGAAAAGCAAGATGGAAGGAAAAGAAGGTCGAGAAGGAATTAAAAGAGAATATTAAAATTGCAGTCAATAAATAAAAAATTGTCTTGTGACCAACATCTTTTGGCAGCATGCCATGTTGGGGGTGTTCAAGTAAAATTTGGAAAAAGGAGTGATCAATGAATAAGTTAATTCTCTCGACTTTTGTTGGCCAGCGATCACTAAAGAAGTCTGAATTTTCAAAAAATAAGCATGACACAAACTGAGGGATCAATTTAGGATAAACTTACATTGCAAATAGAACGCCCCCACTAAAAACTTATTTAGAGGGTGAATGTAAAAAAAAACCCAAAAAACGTTTTTCCTAGACATAAGATGTAAATATTTAAATTTTCAGCCCCCTAGCTTCATTGGTGTGGCCTGTTCGCATGATACATGCATAACCAGCCAGACCAGCTTAAAAACTGAAGAAACCTAATGTTGACAGTTTTGGTTGACAGTTTCTAATTATGAGAAAGAAGAAAAAAGAGCATGTAGGAGAAGAGGAGGAGTGATGGGAAAAAATGATAAAAATAAGAGAAGAAAGAAAAGACAAATCATATTAGTGTAAGCTATAATTAAATGGAGAATAGAAAGCTGATTAAGAAAGAGTGGATGGGGAAAGAGAGAGAGGGAGGAGAGGGTGGAGAGAGACAGAGAGAGAAGCTGGCATGTCCAGTGTAGAATTGAAAAAAATTCTTTGGAATAGAATTCATCGACATCTAAAAGCAAGAGTTTTGTGAATTCAAAGCCACTACCCCTGCCAATCGCAGTGTTTCTACTTAATTGATATTGACATCACCTCCCATTTTCTTTGCATATTTTCAAGAAACAAAGATATGTTTTTAAGTTTACTTTTTAAAAACTATCATCACCTAATTATCCCAAAAGTTTAAAATAAACAAACTATAGATTTAACAAAAAGAACAAAAAACAAAAAGAAAAGACAAAGATGTTTAAGGTACTATTTTCAGTGTTGATAATGGGTTTTGGTAACTAGGTTTACAGTAAGGCTGGGTTTTGGGAACTAGGTATATGGTAATGTTTACATTAACAGACACTGAGATGGAAATTGAGCAGTAGGTATACGCCATACCCCCGCTCCCCCAATTTCTATCTCACTGACTATTTTAAAATCCAATCGATTTTGAAAAGATTTTTAAGGTACTATTTTCAGTGTTGATAATGGGTTTTGGGAACTAGGTTTATGGTAAGGCTGGGTTTTAGGAACTAAGTATATGGTAATGTTTACAATGATGGAAATTGAGAAGTAGGTATACACCATACCCCCGTTCTCCCAATTTCTATCACTGACTATTTTAAAATTCAATTGATTTTGAAAAGATTTTTAAGATACTATTTTCAGTGCTGATAATGGGTTTTGGGAACTAGGTTTACAGTAAGACTGGGTTTTGGGAACTAGGTATATGGTAATGTTTACATTAACAGACATTGAAATAGAAATTGAGAAGTAGGTATACGCCATACCCTCACTCCCCCAATTTCTATCACTGACTATTTTAAAATTCAATCGATTTTGAAAATCTTTGTCTCAAGAATATTAAAGTTTTAAAAATTTCAACACAAAAATTCATGAGAAGTTTTCCAACATTTGGAAGAAGTTGAAAAGGAAATCGGAAAAACTGTTTCAAAGAAATAATAGTCAAGTTGTTAACGAGAAGAAGAGGAAAAGAAGAAGAAGAAAAAAAAAAAGGAGAAGCTAATAATTGCAATGATAGGTGGAATGAATTTAAAGTATTTGTCATTGTGTTGGACATGAACATCAAGAGCTCATCTCCCATGGGGATGAGATTCTAATTAAGATGATCACTGCTTTGTCATTTATTCAATGCCATTCTCTCTACTGTTGTTTCACACCTTTCTATTCTTTTATTTAGTGCAGCACTATCTTTGTAAGTAGATATACATCCAGTGATAAAGTCTTAATGAAAAACCTAACTGGTTATATTTATTCAGTTTTTTTAATTTTATTTGTTTCTGTTTT
>VCCN01004110.1:2373436-2384176 GCA_006491835.1 Architeuthis dux | reverse complement strand
AATTCAGCCTTTGGGGTTGTTTTTCACCAATTAAGTGATAGGCATGCCTATTTATTGCACATTTTCCTTTATCATCAAATTTCACTAAATGTTGGAGGGGGCCCTCTAAGGTCCCCAAATCTCAAGCTATCTCTAACTATACTATTGTTATGGAGTTACTAAGTTAGTAGGAGCAGCTTGGAAAATGTGTAGCTCAACTTTGAAGATAGGGAATCTCTCATTTTGCAGAGAAGTGTTCTGGTGATCATAAATCCTGAACTTCATTTTCTTTTTGCTGGGAAATTGATCAAGTGGTTTCTGTGTCTGGAGTTCAATTTATGAATTTGAAGCTAAGTAACATTCATATTAATTAAATGTTCTTCAAGTGAAAAGATAGAATTAAAAGGAAATATGATAGAGCTGTAAATACTCATGTATTTAAGCCAATTGTTAAGATGATTAATATTTAAAATAAAATCTTATCCTCAAAATAGTTCACGTTCTAACAGTTAAGATGTTGAAAATGGCCTAAACAGCCGTAACATGTACATCAGAAGACATACACCAATGCACAAGATGGAACTACATTCATAAAAAGGTTAATTTTTAAATTTTGAAGTTTTAGAATTTTAATATTTATAACATCTAGAACACTGAAATTGAAAATAATTTTCAATATTTTTCACTTTCATAATTTATTGTTATCCTCAAAATGTTCTTTTCTTTGTGTGCTGGGGGCTCTGTTAGACAAAATGAGATGCTTTTTGATGTACCAGATCAATATATTGACTCTCAAGCAAATCATCATCATCAATCTTTATAGGTCCACTGCTGGACAAAGGCCTTTCCCTTCCATGTCGAGCTAAATTGTGCTAATCCCTGCCACATCTTACCAGCAAACTTTTCTATCTCATCTCTCCATCTTGTATCTGGTCTTTTTCTACTGCGTTTACTGTCCCATGGGCACCAGTTGGTTAGTCTTTTCCCTTATCTATTATCATTTCTTCTTGTTAGGTGACCAGCCCATCTCCATTTTTGCTGCTTAATTATTTGTATGATGTCTTTCACTCTAGTCCTCCCTCTGATCCATGTTGATTTTTCTCTATCTCTAGTTATCTCTAGAATTGCTCTTTCCATGGCTCTCTGTGCTATTCTAAGTTGGTTTTCAGCTCGTTTTGTTAATTTCTATGTTTCGCATCCATAAGTCATGGCTGGTATTATGCAACCGTTGTATACTTTACGCTTTAAGCAGATTGGCAGGGTGCTCTTCAGAATGTCTATATTCATACTGAATGCTTTCTAACTTATCATTATGCGTTGTTTTATTTCGCTGTCATGGTCTTTCTCTAACTTTATTACCTGTCCTAGGTAGATGTATTCATCAACCTCTTCTATATGACCTTTAAATACATGAAGATATATAGTCAATCGAAAGGACCTCTACCTCTTCTTTTTAGTTTCCTTATTCAAAAGAGTGCAGAGAAACTTGTACACATTGCAAATTCCTTTAATAAAGAGACAGATCCCACAAAGCCTAAACCAGGTTATTGTCTACATAAATCTCCTTGCATTTTGTTAATCAAAAGAAAAGGCTGCATGTTCTCCTCTCGGTTTTGAACACTGGTCTTCTTCCTAAAGAAAGGAACCTGAATTGAAATTATTCCACATTCCCAACAGAAGAGAAACAGCTCCACTCCTAACTGCTAAAGGGTAACGCTCGCCTACCTCAAACAAAATGCTACTAGGCAATTATGGTTTTATAATATACACTCGAGTTGCCTACAACCTAATAATGTATTTTCTATTTCTCATGCATTTTTATTCACTGGATTCATTTGAAATTTTTAAGACTTTTAAGAATTGCTTTCTCCATGTCTTGCCCTTTGTGACATAATTTTATTTCCTGTTGAGGAAAGACATAAAAACGAAAGAAGAGAAGAAGTAAATGGAGGAGGGATGAAAAACAAGAAATAAAATGATGAATGAGGGAGAAAAAAATGAAAAGAAAAAGAGAAGAAATGAAAAAATTTAAAAGTATATGAATGAAAATAAAAATTTAAAAAATAAAATTACAAAATGGATAAAAATGAATGAGGAATGAAAAAATTTAAAAGTATATGAATGAAAATAAAAATTTAAAAAAAATTACAAAATGTATAAAAATGAATGAGGAATGAAAATTTTTTAAAGTATATGAATGAAAATAAAAATTAAAAAATAAAATTACAAAATGGATAAATATGAATGAGAATTAAAAAATTGCATTATGGATTTAAAAATAACACCAAATGTACAGAAAATATGCAAAACTGAATGAAAATAAAAAAAAATTAAAAAATCTGTCTAAAAGAATGAAGACAAAATAGGGAATAAAATTATAAAAGAAGAAAAAAAACCAATCAAAAAATGAAAAATTCAGCAGAAATAAAACTTTACATATATAAAAAATAAACGAAAAATATAAAGATAAAAAATAGTGTAAAGAGAATGAAATATTGAACCAAAGAAGGAGAAAAATGTAATGAAAACTGAAAGAAAAATTACCAGAAAAAGAAGAATGAAAAAAACGAAAATAAAAGAAAAACGTGAAAATGGGTGACTAAGACGTGAAAAAGATTTTTTTAAATAAATCAAAAAATGAGAAAAAAACTTTTTTAAAAATCGTTGAATAATGCAAAGTCTTGATGCAATGGGGAGGTGTAATTTTAGGAAAAAATATCTATAAAAATTTTTATTCCAAGGAATTTTTCTTTTTTTTAAGATACGGACACATTTTTCACCTTATGGCTTTGTGTAATGCCTTAAAAACTTATACAATATGTCTGGACTTTGTAAGAAGCACAATAATCCTGCTTGACTCACAACATTACTCTCTACAGTATGAGATATTGGGGGGGTGGGGGGATATTTTTTAAATTGAAAAAATTGTAACCTATAATTTTATGATTAACCTTGGATCCCAACAGATGGCACTGTAACACTAGCGAGTGCTAAGATTATTGATTATTGTATCGCAACTATGCTGACAAAAAATCTCAGAAAGCTTCCTTATTCAATATGCCTTTGCTGATGATAAACAACAAGGGCAATTTTTGATCCTTTTTCACTGAAAACAGAGCCATTTTTCCCAAAATATATGTATGGTAGATGTGATTAGATAATGTGGAAAACAAAGATTGAGAAAAGCGTGTTACGTCTCAAACATATTTATTATCATGAAGATAAACCTTTATGCATTTCGTTGCTGCGAGTGACTTCCTCAGAAGAAATTTGAACATTGCAGAGATGTGCAACAATTCATGCGGGGTAGTAGAAATGAAATGAAGGGTGTTTTGTATGCTTGGGTGACTTAGTTTGTTCAGTTGAAATTACTCATGAGGCCGTGGGCTGGTGTGGAGTTGGTGTTTAGAGAGAGTCTGTGTATGAGCCCCATAAGTAACTTTCGACCGAACAAACTAGGTCACCCATGCATACAAAACACCCTTCATTTCATTTCATTTCATTTATACTACCCAGCATGGATGGTTGCACGTCTCTGCAATGTTTAAATTTCTTCTGAAGTAGTCACTCGCAGCGACAAAATGATAAAGGTTTATCTTCATGATAATAAATATGTTTGAGACGTAACACGCTTTTCTCAATCTTTCTTTTCCACATTGTCTAATCACATCTACCATTGTGTCGGATTCCCTTACATCCACACAACATTTCTTTATTGTTTCTCTGCCCATAACAATGGACTCTTTAAAGGCAACAATTTTTCTGATAAAAATATCTCCTATACACCATTTGAAATTTGAAACTTGAAACTTGAAACACACCATTTGAAACTTAAACGAGTTCAGCACTTTCTAATAAAACCTCTGATGAAATTGATAATATATAAACATTTATGTACACTATTAACAGCTTTGAAGTAGTGAACTATTAAATATTTAACTAAGAGAATGTGAAAAACAGCTCAAACTCCACAGAAACATGGTTAGATATTTTTATGAAATGCATTGCAGTCTAAAGTATATATATTCTTTTTTCTTAAAAAAATCATCTGATAGAAATTCAAATATATACATGAATTTTTATCCTGCGTAACTAGTTGATAATGAAATTGAATATTTAAGGAGGTTTTTCAGACTTACCAATTCATAAAATGTAATATTTTGATTAAAAATCTCCAATCTTCATCAGGTTGAAGCATAAATACATTTATTGATGACTGATCCCAAACATTGCCACACTTGTTAATACTGATCTTAAAATTATTATTGGTATTGTTGGTGGCACAATGGTTAGCTGCACAGAAAATGAAAACAGTGAACTGAGTTCAAATTCTGACTGTTGCTGTTTATGTTCACTTTGAACTAATGCCACTGACGAAGGCATGAATCCACTTCTCCCTGCACTCTGTCCCATTTCCAGCTTTCTAAATTTCTTATCACTTGCATGCCATGATGGTTAATGGAGAAGTGGGCAAGTGAGAATTTGGGCAAATCACTTCCCCATAACTACCTTTCTTACAGAAGTAGTAGCAACAAAGCTGTTACCCTAATAGTCAACCTTGCCAAGATTGAATCATGTTGTTATTGTTGATAGTAATACTATCACTTTTATCATTTATTTTAGTCCGTTTGCTTTTGGTTAGAAACCGTCAAACAAAAGTGTCACCAAAAATGTCAAAATAGGTTTCTTCAGTTTTTTAGTTGGTCCAACTGACTAGCTATGTATGTATGTATCACGTGTACAGGCCACACCAATGGAGCTAGAGGATTGAAAAGTTAAACTATGCTCCTTATTATGTATAGTAAATACATTTTTTTCCGTTTTTTCAAAATTCCCCCCTAAATAGGTTTTTAGTGGGGGAGCAAATTTGCAAATTGAACATTTGCAATGTAAGTTTATGCTAAAGCTTATGTTTACCAAAAAAAGAAAATATAACTACAGACTGAAATGTACACTTCTAGAATTTCCATAGGTCTTAGACTAAATCAGGAGAAATTTGAACATTGCAGAGATGTGCTACTATCCATACTGAATAGTATAAATGAAATGAAGGGTATTTTGTATGCTTGGGTGACCTAGTTTGTTCAGTTGAAAGTTACTTATGGGGCTGCGGGCCAGTGTGGAGTGAGTGTTTAGGTAGAGTCTGTGCCCGAACCCCATAAGTAACTTTTGACCGAACAAACTAGGTCACCCAAGCAGACTGAAATGTACTATACAGTTCTAAGATTTTCATAGTTCTTAATTTATTTTTATCTGATCCATTTCATTTTTACAGTTGGTGTGCCACGTAAGTAAAATATATTTCTCAAACATATTTATTATTATGAAGATAAACCTTTATGGATTTCGTCAGAGTGACTTCCTCAGAAGAAATTTGAACATTGCAGAGATGTGCGACCATTCATGCTGGGTAGTAGAAATGAAATGAAGGGTGTTTTGTATGCTTGGGTGACCTAGTTTGTTTGGTTGAAAGTTACTTATGGGGCTGTGGAGTAGGTGTTTAGATAGAGTCTGTGTACTTTCGACCGAACAAACTAGGTCACCCAAGCAGACTGAAATGAACTATACACTTCTAGGATTTTCAGAGTTCATAATCTATTTTTTTCTGATTCATTTCATTTTTACAGTTGGTGTGCCACGTAAGTAAAATATATTTCTTTGTGTGCCATCATACGATAAAGGTTGGGAACCACTGGTTTAATGACTCATGAATGCCAGTCAAACTTCATTTTTGTGATTTCAAACAAAATTACGTTTACCAATGCAGAATACTGGCACTGATTGAAAATCTTTTTCAAACATATACATAAAGACTTCTAAAAATCTGAACGTGTTTTTTTCCCCGTTTTCTCAAAAATCCAGGTGTAACACATAATGAAAAACTGTTCCCTGCTGGTCTGCTGCAAAGCATTCATCAGCTCAAAGTTAAAAGGTAAGTCCCAACAAAAAAGCCATTAAATGAAATTCTTTCAAAACGCAGGTGTGACTTTCAGGAAATACTGATCCCATTTATGTACAAATACAAAACTCAGAAACCTTGGAGATTTTTTTCACATCTAGATAATATGAACATTTTTCTGCATGCTACCTTCTTGGATAGAGCATTGGGTAGGAAGCTGTAAGATTTACATCAGTGGTTATAAATGTGGGGTACATGCCCCACAAGGGGGCAATTTGGATATATTAGAGGGCAATTTGGAATTTAGGTGTGAAGAGCAAAAAGTGTTTCGTGGCTCAAAACTGAGTCGTGTTAACTGGTTAATTCCTAATCACCCAATACTATTTAATTCCTAATCACCCAATACTATTAATTCCTAATCACCCAATACTATTAATTACTAATCACACAATACTAATGATTACTAATTTTACTATAGATTCCATAGTTACTAATACTTAACTCATTAAGTTTGTGAAGCGATGAGATAATTGCGTTTCTCTCTTTTCTCCCTCTGTCATCCTTCTTCTGTTAGAAACTGTCACCAAAACTGTCAACATAGGTTTCTTCAGTTTTTAAGTTGGTCTGGCTATGTATGTATCATGGGTCCAAGCTGCACCAATGGAGCTAGAGGGCTGAAAATTTAAACATTTACTCATATTTACAATATAAGTTTATGCTAAATTGGTCACTTTTTTGAGCCAGGCAACACTTATGTCTAGAAAAAACAGTTTTGTTTTCAAGTTGGTCTGGCTGGCTGGCTATGTATGTATCTATGTATCATGCGTACAGGACACACCGATGGAGCTAGAAGGCTGAAAATTTCAAAATATACCTCTTATTATGTTTAGAAAAACAGTTCTTTTGTTTTTTGAAAATTCCCCCCTCCAGGTTTTTAGTGGGGGGAACAATTTGCAATGTAAGAAATTGATCCCTTAGTCTGTGTCCAGCAGTGTTCAAGTTTTTTTTTGAAAATTCAAACTTTTAGTGATCATTGCCAACAAAAGGTGAGAAAAGTAACTTATTCATTGATCACCCCCAACACTGCATGCTGCCAAAAGATATAGATATGATGGTTTCTATTGAGTGACTAACCAGACCTGTCTCTCCTTTCATTTTATAATTACTAGAGTAATCATATCTATCTTGTAAATCAAAGATGATTAAGGTAACTCTGAAAAACATGCATTGTGGATAGTTTGGTTAATATTTAATATAACTACCCACAGCTTTTGTTTGTTTGAATATTAATTAGTTACAAGGTTGTTTTGATGGAGTTATCTCCATCATTTTTGTCTCAAAATTGTCTGATGGATGAAGTCTATCTAAGCTTTTAAGATATCAATATCAAGTTCACATAGTAAGTATTCTATTATCAACTTGTGTTGTCTGAAGAAACACAGACAATCTCTGTCCAGTAGTGGACTTATAACGACGGAGGAGGACGACGACGACGACGACGACGACGACGACGACGACGACGACGACGACGACGACGACGACGACGACGACGTACTTATTATCATGTCTCTTAGGCTTATGCTTAATTGATCCCGTAGTTTGTAACAGCTTGTTTTTTATTAAAATTCAGACTTTTTAATAATCATTGCCCAACAATTAAGCATAAGCCTACGTTGTAAATTGAACCCCATGCTTAATATTCACATTATATTTTTAAGTAATGAAACTAACCAAAAACTCACTAATCAAAACAGCACTAAAAAGAGTCATGATAATAAGTATTAAGAGTCGTCATCATCATCATCATCATCATCCGTTATAAGTCCACTACTGGACAAAGGCCTTTCCCATCTGCTTCCATGATGACCTATCTTGTGCTAACCTCTGCCAAGTCTTACTGGCAAACTTTTCTATCTCGTCCCTTGTGTCTGGTCTTTTCATACTTCTTTTACTGTCCCATGAGCACCAGTCGGTTAGTCTTTTCCCCCATCTATTGTCATCTCTTCTTGCTAGGTGGCCAGCCCATCTTCATTTTTGCTGCTTAATTAGTTGTATAATATCCTTCACTCTAGTTCTTTCTCTGATCCAGGTTGATTTTTTTTCTATTTCACTTAAATACTGAAGAAACCTATTTTGACAGTTTTGGTGACAGTTTTGCTTGACGGTTTCTAATAGATAGCTAGCCAGCCAGAATCACTTAAATACTGAAGAAACCTATTTTGACGGTTTCTAATAACAGAGTAGATATGTGAAAAAAGACAAAATAAGATCAACATGAAAAAATAGTCATACTGTTTCACTGTTCTAATGTCATCAGTGTATCATTTAAACCTGAACTTCTTGTCGATGAAAATACATGAAACTGATACTTTTCCACTGAAAAATAGACCAATGCAAAATAATAAAACTGAAATTAATTCTCTACTCTTAATCAATCTAAAAAAAGGTGAATTATGTAGACATGTCAAATAAAAACAAATTTGTCCATAAAGTGAATTGGATCCAACAACATCTAAGCAATGCAGACCAATTAATGTTTTATTGGCACAAGGATCTTAAAAATTTGAATTATTTTCATATGTACATATTCATACATTGTTTATGAATGTGTCAGATTAACTCTTGAAGTCCTAAAGAGCATGAGGCTGCACGTAAACAAACATGTCCAAAATTCCTAAAACACACAAGTCTTTCTTGCAATACTGCCAATTTTCACAACAATCTGCCCACAAGTAAAGACACTATAAACATTTGAATAAACAAACCATTTTTAGCCATTTTCTGCTCAATCATTACAGGACTTTTTCAACAGGATGTTAAGAGTTAAGGCATTTGGGAGCCCTAGGCACTGATAAAAGTTGGGTCTCACTAATATTTCAAAATGTTATTTTTAACGATATAAATCTTTTAGATAAAATGACTAATCTCTCTCTCTATATATATATGAAGTATCAATGAATGGACAATTATATCCGACAGAATATGATAAGCATACAGACATTTTTTATTAGGAACATATATTTTCTCAACACCGATCTTGGTTGCAAAACGAGTGGCCTAAATCATGTAAATAAATAAAGAACTCAGTGTTGTAGCTGATTCGGTAAGTGCAGAGCCTGCATATACGGCTGCTTCCAGGTGGACGTGGTTTCACTCCCTGCACAATGCTCATTTCTTTATTTATTTACACAATTTAGGGTGCTTGTTTTGCAACCGAGTACAATTGGTGCCGAGCAAATATGTGTTCCTACTAAAATTGTCTTTATAATTATCACACACACACATATATATATATATGTATGTATGTGTATGATGCTAGGAAAAGACAATGTGGAGACAGAATAATTTGAAATTTAGAAACCTCGGTCCATGCAGAAACATCACTTCTCTGACTTCCTTTTGAAATCAACTTAATAAATCGAAGGTATTAAATAATTTCCTGCAAATTATTCTGTGTCTCCACATTATCTTTTCCTAGCATCATTATGTTGGATAACCTTTATCCTATTATACACCAACATGTGTATGTATACATATATATTTATTTGTTATTTTAATTTAAAATAAGATGGACACTGATGACATTGTCAGAAATTTTGTTATGAAAAAATTCTGAAAAGTTTGCAATATATTTTGATATATTGTATGTGAGTAATTTTGTTAAATGTTATTGTTTCGTTTTCTTATATTTAAATAAAAAATAATTCTATTTCATATTTTTATACTTATATTTTTATAATCTTATAATATTTAAATTTCTTAAATGATTTGAAATATACTTTTAGTAGGCCCTCGGCACTGTACTTATTCTGCCTAATGGATAATACAGTCCTGTGTGTGTGTGCGCTATTTGTTTCTGTTATTTTTGGCTAAGATTCAAACAATTCTTTTCCCATTATGTCACTCAGCTTTATGGAATTCTTTTCTTAAAAAATAATTAAATAATAATAATATATTTGATTGAATATTTGATCAAGTGATAAAATAAAAATCAATAAATTATTTTTCCACATCTTGGTTGATTTGAAAATATAATTCCTCGTGTGTAGAAGATAAGTTGAGCTAATACATTTTAAAGTGAAAACTTCATGCTGGGAGAAAATATACCTGTATCAAAGAATTTCATAATATCTGATTGAAATGGGTTTTTCAGGTGGGTTGCAGATTTGGGCATATTTCTTTTCGCTTTATTTTTATTTTTCGTTCATTTATTTATTGATTTTTCTTGGCAGAGAGAAAAAAAAAACATCCCATTTATTATTCAATCCAAGAGAATGCGTGTTAAACTATTTTCTCCATATTGTTTTTATATTTCTATACTTTATACTCATATTTGTTTATATCATATATATTATAATACATTTCTATTCATGAATGAAATAGAAACATGTTTTTGGTTCAAAACCCCAAAAAACAAAAACATATTTCAATTTACCAGAAAAGTGCACTTTGTTCATATCAATATAAAATGAAAATGCTGAGGACGAACGAATGAGATAATAATAATAATTCTAAATGGATGAAGTTATGTCAGAAAATATACTTGTAGATAATCAATTAGAAAACAAGGGTCAGGAGTGATTTTGTTGATATTGCAATGTTTATTTACATCATCTCCAGAACATTATGAATGAAAGTACTTTTTGGTCACTTCACAGTCTTTTGGCTAAGATCAAAGTGTAGTATCTGTTCTTCGAAACCGCCATGGCCTCGAAGTTCAGAGTACCACAGCCCTTCGTGGGTCCTTGTGGCATGCTCGGGTATCATCCTGGGAGAAGTTGTGCAGGCGATCACCATTAGCATCTTCAGGATTCGTACTGAGAAGCTTTTGGGATCTCCACCTTGCCCTTTATCCCGGTCCT
>VCCN01004110.1:2323526-2339466 GCA_006491835.1 Architeuthis dux | reverse complement strand
GGGTTAAGAGATTTTTTCCCTTAATTTTATTCTTAGTATTGTTGTCCTAAAACCCAGATAGTTGTCATTTTGTGAAATAAAAAGTTGAAATTGAAATTCTGCTGGTTTTCTAAAATCACTGAGTGTCTCCAACCTGGTTTTTCATTGTCTATCCTCATCTACTATGCTGGTTATTCTGAGGTTACATGATCTCAGACAACTGAGACTAAGAATTAGGATAAAGTTCATCTTTATAAAACATAAAAATATGCTTATATTTGTACAATGGGATATGAATATTATATGTGCTAAATATGGGGTCAGGCATGGTTTCAGGACTGAAACATCACCATTAATCCAGGGGGCTCCAAAAATACCTCATGATATCACCAGGCTTTATTGGCTTTCCATTATAGTCTGGGAATGTTAGATGTGAATATAACCTATAAAAATATGATTATGTTTGTATAATGGGATGTGAATATTATATGTGCTAAATATGGGGTCAGGCATGGTTTCAGGACTAAACATCATTACCATTAATCCAGGGAGCTCCAAAAATACCTCATGATATCACCAGGCTTTATAGTCTGGGAATGTTAGATGTGAATATAACCTATAAAAATATGATTATGTTTGTACAATGGGATGTGAATATTATATGTGCTAAATATAACCAAACGAGCTGAAAACCAACTCAGAATAGCACAGAGAGCCAAGGAAAGAGCAATGCTAGGGATAACTCTAAGATATAGAAAATGATCAACATACATCAGAGAGAGGACTAGAGTGAAGGATATTATACAACTAATTAAGCAGCAAAAATGGAGATGTGCTGGCCACCTATCAAGAAGAGATGATAATAAATGGGGGAAAGAACTAAACAATTGGTGCCCAAGAGACAGAGGTTAGAACAAGATAGGTCGTCATGGAAGGAGATGGGAAAGGTCTTTGTCCAGCAGTGGACTTATAAAGGCTGATAATGATGATGAGGATGATGTGTGGAAAAAATAGGTTTTAGTCAATTTACAATGTAAGTTTATGCTAAATCTTTTTTTTTTAAATTTGAAAAAAGCTAACTTATTCATTCGTCATCCCTTTTTTTAATTGATCACCCCCAATATGGCATGCTGCCAAAAGATGTTGGTAACATGATGGTTTCTGTTGAGTGACTGTTATAGCAATTTGTTTTCTCTTTTGTATTTGGAAAAGTTACCAGTCTATGTTTCTGAACATGGATTCATTTTTTTCCACACCAATAAAATACTGTTTTTCAGAAAAAATTTTTAGGCATGGTTTTAGAACTGAAACATCATTACCATTTATCCAGGGAGCTCCAAAAATACCTCATGATATCACCAGGCTTTATTGGCTTTCCATTATAATCTGATTATGTTTGCATAATGGGATATGATAATTATAATGGCATTTATTAATGAGAGCCTATATTTGCCCGGCGTCAGTGTGAGCGACTACTAAACAAGCGGCCTAAATCGTAAATGTGAATAAAGAAACAAACTCCGTACGGGGATCGAACCCGCATCCAAGGTGCTGTTCTACCAACTGAACTAACGAAGATCAGATGGTAGACAGGAGTCTTTTATCCTACACTTTGTTGGCTTCTCCATTCTCACATTCTGATTTTAGGCACGAATATAATGCGGCTCTCTTATGTCGACAGTATGAAATCAAATGATGAATAAATTTATGTCCAATCGACAGAATATGATAATTATAATGACATTTATTAGTGAGAGCCTATATTTGCCCGGCGTCGGTGTGAGCGACTGCTAAACGAGTCGGTAGAACAGCACCGCGTGGCTTCCAAGGGGGACGCGGTTCGATCCACGCACGGAGTTCGTTTCTTTATTCACATTTATGATTTAGGCCGCTCGTTTAGCAATCGCTCACACCGATGCCAGGCAAATATAGGCTCTCACTAATAAATGTCATTATAATTATCATATTCTGTCGATTGGATATAAAATTATCCGTCATTTGATTTCATAATGGGATATGAATAGTATATGTGCGATAATATTTGTTCTTTCTCCAGATACACATGCATAACATGGTGCAAAAATATTAAAGCAAAAAAAAGATATTTCTTTTGAGCATATGTAATATTCACATGCAATTGGACACCTGAGGGCCTGAAATTGATGTGGAAAACCCTCCAAATCATTGCTCGCAAAGCTAAACCATGATCTGTGGTCAGAAGGAAGCAACTCCTTTGCTTTGAAAGATCTGAAGATTCAAAGAAAAATGGTAATTTTGCTTCTGGACAAAACAATCGCTTAAACAAGTTATCATATATAAAATAAAAATGTTATCCAACTAGGGCAAGCCCATTCAAAAGGTATATGTTTGGAAGGGGCTTGACTTCATGGTGTATGGACAGCCTGCCATAATTGTCATGTAAAATAAGTTTCCATCTGTCATACCAAACTACGGCTTTGATGTATTTGGTTAATTCATAAAATAATGAGACGCTGTTCTATGTTTATGATGTCATTAATAGCAACAATCAAAACAAAAAATATTACATCATCCTTACATTTTAAATCTATAAATCCATGCTGGCGACGTATTATAGATCAATAATTTTAGATAAAAGATCTAATGACTAAGGCTATACACACACAATACCTGTCATAAGTATTTGAAAAACAGACATTTTTCTTCTAATCGCTTGGTGTGAGTTAAAAACAGGAACATTACGCAAGAAGGACAATTTATTTATTTTTATTAGATTTCTCAAGAACTGCTGATCCAAACAACTCCAAACTGCAATGAGCGGTGGGTTGACAAACAATAACACTTTTAGCCTATCTTCATAACTCATACGTTTTAATTCTGGTACTAATTTAGTTGCTCGTCTTTGGACTTTTTCTAAAAGATTTTTATCTCTCTCCAAGTATGGTGACCAGGCCTGTGCACAGTACTGGAGGTGTGAATGGACATAAGTCTTATATAGTATACGGAACGAGTCCTTGTCTATATATGAAAAGGTATAAAAAGGTATGCTTAATCAGTCCTAGCACCCTGTTCACCTTAGCAGCAGCACTGGCAATATACTTGGAAAATGATAGTTTATCAGTTACTATGATACCAAGATCCTTTTCATCATTTACAATATCTAGTATATTTCCGTTCATACAGTAATTGTAACACAGATTTCTATTTGTTATGTGTAACCCCTTACATTTATCTTCATTAAAAGCTGTTTTGTCTGAAAATCTCTGGATAGTTTTCTTGTATTTATTAACAAATTTTATTTCGATGTTTTGTTTATTTAAATTTTACTTGTTCTAAAATTGTAATGTTTTTGTTTCTAAAATTATGCATTGTGTGTGTGCCAAGTTTTTCAGTAAAAAAACAGTTTTCAATCTCTAGTTTTCAAAAAAGAGCTCTGGGATCTTTTGCACATACAATATTTATTTGATATTTATATATTTAATTTTTTCATTTAGTTCATGTTTAATCGACATATTTAATTTTGGTTTTGTTTATTTCTACGTTTGGCTTCTTTTCTTTCTTTAAGTGTACTTCAATTTAAAACCTTTTTTTAACTGTTATTTTTATTTAATCCGTAAGATTTTATCTGTGCATTTGAGGAATTTATTGATTTACTTATTTATTCATCCACACTTATGAGCATCTGCTATAGCCAGTGGTGGATTAACCATTAGGCTGAATGCGCTTAAGCCTTGGGGGCCCAGAAGGGAGTGGATCTCCAGAGCAAAAAAAATGTTTTGATTGAGTGTACATCAACAAACGATGGGGACAGAGAGCAAGGTCAGTGGGGGCCTCACTGAAGCTCAGCCTTGCGACCAGGGTGGAAGATAATCCGTCTTCCGACCTAAATCATGCACGTTCACAGCGCGCGGGGGGGGGGGGGGTCCTTGAGACTCTGCTCTTTTTCTTCTTCATACCAAAAGTACCCTTTTAGTCAAAATTCAAACATATATTTTAATAGAAGACCTATCACTATCACTATTACTATCACTTGATTTTCAGCTACCAATTCCACTATTACCATATTTCTCTGTGTGTATACATACAGTATCGCCCATAAATGAGTACACTCTTACCACTTTTTAATAGAAAGTTAATTGTCTTCTAAACCCATAAATGAGTACACCCTTACCACTTTTTAATAGAAAGTTAATTGTCTTCTAAACCCATAAATGAGTACACCCTTACCACTTTTTAATAGAAAGTTAATTGTCTTCTAAACCCATAAATGAGTACACCCTTACCACTTTTTAATAGAAAGTTAATTGTCTTCTAAACCCATAAATGAGTACACCCTTACCACTTTTTAATAGAAAGTTAATTGTCTTCTAAAGCAAACATAGCAGGATTTTATTATTTTTAGTGGAACATTACACAATCAAAATGGTTATTATCAGGAATTATTTATCACCAAACTCAACAGCATTGAAACTCTGTTGTCAAAAATATATTTCCGTAGTGTTGTATTCATCTTTGGACCTCAACATATTCATATTTTTGGCAACAGAGTTTCAACTGTAGAGTTTGGTTATAAATAATACCTGATAATATCCGTTTTGATTGTATAATGTTCCACTGAAAATACAAAAAATCCTGCTATGTTTGGTTTAGAAGACAATCAATTTTCTATAACATAGTGGTAGGGGTGTACTTATTTATGGGTGATACTGTATATATAGACTATATGGCATTGCAGATTTCATTTTTAAAAATGTTAGGGAAGTACCCCTTATTTCAACCGGGCCCCTGCCCTTCTGAAAGTCTGTGCATGTCACTGGCCTAAATATTAGCAAGCTCTCCTCGCAAACCAATTTGCTAGTGTAGTGAGTTTGTTTCTCAATGATTGCTCACTTTAATGACCTTGTACCAGACCAAGTTTACTGATTTTCTTTTTTTTTTTTACTTTTCCATTTTTTTTCATTTTAATTATTTTTTGATTTTTAAAATTATTTTCAGCCATATTTCAAAGATTTTTAATTATTTATTCATTTAATTACCTTATTTTTTAAATTTCATTTTTCATATATTGTTTTAATTTCTGATTACCTTACACAGTCTTTTATCAAAGTTGAATTGTAATTTGGGATTTTGTTTTTATGCATTTTCTAATTTTAATTTTTAGATTCTATTTCAAAAATGCAATTTATCAACTTATATATTTTTCTCTTATTCATTTTAACTGGATGCTTTAGTTTAATATTATGTATAATAATTGTTATTTTATTATTATAAGTTTATTTAGTTCTTCTATTTTTACCTACATTTTTTTGCATTTTATGAAGTTATTTTTTTAATTCAACAAAAAATGTTTAAAAATCCATTTTAGAAATATTCTATTGTTTTTAATTACTTTTATTTCCCATCATGCAATTTTGTTTTATTTTCTTTCCATTTTGGTTTGTTGGGATGATTTCTTTCTTGGATTTCTCCCCTATTTTTACTGATTTATTTCTCTTGCACTTATTGCTTCTATTTATACAATTCCAATTCTTTATTTTAAATATTTCATTCATTTTTTATTTAATTCATCTTCATTCCATCTCTCTTTCATTCTCTTTTGTTTTTAGAAACCATCAACCAAAACTGGCAACATAGGTTTCTTCAGTTTTCAAATTGGTCTGGCTATTTATGTATCGAGTGTACAGGCCACATCAATGGAGCTAGAGGGCTTAAAATTTCAGCATTTACTCCTTATTATGTTTAGAAAAAACAGTTTGTTTTTGAAAATCCCCCCCATAATAGATTTTTAGTGGGTGGATCAATTTATGATATAAGTTTATGCTAAATTGGTCACTTTTTTGTGCCCGGCAATATTTATGCTTGTTTTTTTGAAAATTCAGACTTTTTTAGTGATCACCGCCCAACAAAAGGCGAGAGAAGTAACTTATTCATTGATCACCCTTTTTAACAATTTTTTAATTGATCAGACCCAACACGACAGCATGCTGCCCATAGACATTGATAAGGTGACAGTTTCTATTCAGTGACCAACCAGACCTGTTTTGAACATTTCATTCATTTTTTATTTATTATATCTTTATTCCATGTCTCTTTCATTCTTTTTCGTTTTTTTCTTTCTTTCTTATTTGATTTCTACTTTAAATTTCTAATTCTTGCATTCTCCTTGCCAAATGATAAACCCCAAATTGAGCAGATAAAAAATATTCTTAAAATTCTTCTTTTTGCTGAATTTAAACATACCAAAATCAAACACAAAAACCACACTAAAACTCATTTGCCTTTTCCTCTTAGATTACCACTTTCTACTCCCAAAGTCTTCTTATAGCAGAAATACCCCCACCTAGAGCAACCACGTTTAGCGCTAATTCGCTATAGAACTCTTTTTCCAAATATTTTTAGTAATACATTTAATAATGTTAAATTTCTGAAATAAATAATGAATGATAAAAGACAATGTTGTGGACAGTCTCTGAAATAACTGTATACTGTACACTTTGGTTAATGTGTCATGTCTATGAGAATAGATATGATGGACAATCTCTGAACTAACTGTATACCGTACACTTTGGTTAATGTGTCATGTCTATGAGAATAGACATCATGGACAGTCTCTGAACTAACTGTATACCGTACACTTTGGTTAATGTGCCATGTCTATGAGAATAGATATGATGGACAGTCACTGAAATAACTGTACACTTTGGTTAATGTGTCATGTCTATGAGAATAGACTTGATGGACAGTCACTGAAATAACTGTATACTGTACACTTTGGTTAATGTGTCATGTCTATGAGAAAAACAATTTCAAGTTTCTACTATAAACGGTTAGGGCTGGGCAAAGACCGGATACACAGATACATATAAATGTCTGAACACATGAATAACATAAACCCAGCAACAGTGATTAAATTAGGTTAGCAGTGATTAATACATTTTCACCATTGAAATTCAACATTTAATAACAAACAATATTTTTAGTTCCGTGGTTTGTTCACTTCTGTAATGCCAGTAGAAAAAGAAATATTTCGCCTCACAGGATTGTTCTAATTAAAATTTAGGTTGTAATAACTTTGTGAAATAATATGAAGAAAATAAGTTTTTATTCAGTATCTTTAAAAAAATATATAATAAAACTAGAAAGCACACAGAGAGCGCATACCTTTGCCAACATCATTGTCAGGGGAAGTAATTGTGTATTGATCTGCCTCCAAAATGTAATCACTTCTTTCGTGGCCCATTGCCCACCCTTCCACAAAATTTCATTGAAATTCATTGAGCAGCTTCAGAGATATTGTATGGACAGACAGATGTTTCATTAGAAAAAAGAATTACCAAGAAATCATATGAAAAATCTTTAGGCAGTCATCTTGGTGTCACCCCTTCTGATGGTGCACCTGGGGCGGGGCCACCCCCTCCGCCCTCACCTCGGTACGCCACTGCTTTGAAAGTCATTCCAATGCTGACATATGAATTTCCATATAAGCACATATTGCTGCTCTGTTTTGTTCTCTGAAGCCTAAATGAATCTCTTAGACCTTATAAGACACAAAGCAAGCAACACTCAATGATTTATTTGGACCAGTATCATCATCTTTGTACTTTTAATGGAAATTTTTAGCTGGTCTTCTCACTAGCCATCAGTGGGTAACCTACAGTCACTGGGCTATGTTGTTTTAATACCTTTGTAACAACCCTTCTAAGAATTTGAAACTACTGTATCAAGCATCAAGCAGTTGAGATCTATAGCAGTTGTGGATCGAGGGGGGTTCATGGGGTCTGGATCCCCCTGCTCAGACATCAAATATAAGTAAGATGTCTTCCATCTTATTCTTTATAACTTTTTTTTTTTATTTATTGCTTCTTTGATAAATTTCTTTGATTAATTTTTTTCACTTTACTCTTTTGTCAAATTCAGTGCTAAAAAGTTATGACTCAAATGTAAGTGAAAATGACAGATCACATTTGACTTTCTTGTTTTTGATGTTTGATATTTGTTTTCCCTTTCACATATTTATTGGAAAAAAAGGATTTTTTCCATCTGAACTGCACCTATCCTGCTCAAAATCCTGGATCTACCCCAGGATCTATAGGTAATTAAATCTACCTGGATATTATCCACACTAAGTACTGGCTTTCACTTCTTGGTGCTAGTGTGATAACTGCGGCTCATAATGCACAATCCATTGAAGAATTTTCTGAAAAACAGTATTTTATTGGTGTGGAAAAAATGAATCCCTGTTCAGAAATATAGACTGGTAACTTTTACAAATACAAAAGAGAAAACAAATTGCTTAGTCACTCAGCGGAAACCGTCATGTTACCAACATCTTTTGGCTGCATGCCGTGTTGGGGGTGGGGGGGGATCAATTAAAAAAAAGGTGTGACGAATGAAGTTACCTTTTTTCAAATTTAAAAAAAAAGAAGATTTTTTAAATCAATTTACCATAAACTTACATTGTAAATTGAACCCACCCACTAAAAACCTATTTAGGGGGGGATTTAAAAAGAACAAAAAATTGTTGTTTCCACACATCATCATCATCATCATCAACCGTTATAAGTCCACTGCTGGATAAAGGCCTTTCCCATCTCCTTCCATGACATCCTATCTTGTGCTAACCTCTGCCAAGTCTTACCGGCAAACTTTTCTATCTCATCCCTCCATCTTCTATCTGGTCTTTTCTTACTTCGTTTACTGTCCAATGAGCACCAATTGGTTAGTCTTTTCCCCCATCTATTGTCATCTATTCTTGCTAGGTGACCAGCCCATTTCCATTTTTGCTGCTTGTTATTTGTATAATATCCTTCACTCTAGTGCTCTCTCTGATCCATGTTGATCTTTTTCTATCTCTTAGAGTTATCCCTAGCATTGCTCTTTCTATGGCTCTCTGTGCTATTGACACACATAATAAGCAGTAAATGTTGAAATTTTCAATCCTCTAGCTCCATTGGTGTGGCAAGTACGCATGATATATACACAGACAGCCGGACAGACTTGAAAACTGAAGAAACCTATTTTGGCAGTTTTGGTTGATGGTTTCTAACATCTTAAACTTGAAATATTCAATGAAAGAAAAAAAAGGAAGGAACACCTTTTTAGGTTTCTGAATGTCTTCGTATTAAAGGTTAAAGTTCATTCCGCATTTATGACAGTCTGAATTTAATTTCATTCTTCATGTTTCTAGTTTTTAAAAAGTTCCTGAATTTTCTAAATGGTTGGTTCCTAGGGAGGGTGGCCTTTTGGTCACCCTTAGCCAAGCATTCAATCCATTTACTTCAATGAGGAAAGATGAGAGCCAATGGTAGAAATCACCCGCACAGCAGCCCATGATTATTTGATGACAGCCATTACCTACTACTCACGAGAGCTCATTTTCCAATGAAGCCAAACTTGGTAAATTCTGTATGAACTTTGACCTTTAAACAACACCTGTATTCCAGAAATTAATCAGATGTTCCATTCACATTTTCTTTTGGTTTTGTTTCTGGAAAATAAATAATCTGACAATAGAAGTTTCAGATCTCCCTTTATATTTTATGTATTTTTCTGTGGTGAGGATATTGTGCAGGATCCTCAGTCTTATTTTGTTTATTAACTGGAAGGTATTGTCAATTGTTCTAAGAATGAGGCAGCTGAAAACCCAGAATAATTGATAAGATTTGCCATAATTTCTCAAACATGTTATCCATTGTAATGTACACCACAAATTTTCTATTGAGTTGGATTTTTTCATTTTCCATGTATATCAATATGCACCCCAACTTTTGTTTCCAATTAATACACTTTGACAATATTTACACATCCCTTAATATGTAGTAAAGAAAATACATATTACATTTCATGTGTGTTGAAGTATATAGATCGACTTGTTCACCGTCAACTTTGAATAACACAAAATAACGCATACACTTCGGAGTCTTCATTCTGCTTTTATTAGGCTTCTCAGTCAACTAGATGAACACAGTGAAATATCAGAAAGAGGACTCCCGAACGGGTGAGTTCCACTACTGATCATTAACAAAGAAAGCTAACAGAGTTATCTTTCTTTGTATATGATATATTAACATATTGACAATGTGATGTCCATTTGAAGACTCTGAAACATTTTGTTAAAAGCAATAAAGAGGATGAGACCGATTCAAATAATTTGCCTAATTGTGGCCAATGCTTGTCTATCCTTTCATGAAATGTTACTTTACTCATCTTAGGGGTTACTGTTTTTAAAGGTGTTATAGGGATGTTGGTGAAATGGTACCTCTGTAGAGGGGACAGCGGTGCTTGTCCACAGACAGCTCCACTATACAGTTCCACTCAGTTCACCCTTCTACCTCCTAGTAGCATGGCAGCGGGTAACACCTGGGCACTTATCTTGGCTGATCAGCTAGACGTTGCGTGGGTAGCCAGTCGGTGGATTCTGGCTGGTGATGGGAGCACGTTTTGTTCAAATCTCATTACCAAGCAGCCAACGGTGGAGCCAAACCGGGTAAAGGTGGAAGAAGTGTGACAGTTTTTGCAATCCGTAACTGCAGTCACCAATGTCCATTGGAAAAGTGAGGGGGGGGTTCTCTCTGCAATATCTTTTATCATTCTTCATGCCATCATTGCAGCCACATCTGCTCTTCAGTGTTGTCAACTCCAAAACTCGCTAGTTTGACTCCAAAAAACACTAAAAATGGCCCCAAAACATCAGAAATGGCCAAGAAAGGCCAAAAAGACACTAAAAATGGTTGAAAATAGCCAATATGTTTAAGTGCAAACAGCTAATTTAGTGCTTTTTTGTACTGCTAAAACCAGAAATGCACTGAATTTAGCCAGAAACATTGCTGCTATTTTCATTGAATTTGTAGTGCATAGAGAAAGGAGATCTGTCAGTTCTGATGACTCAGTCCATGATCATCATGTACTGTTTTTAAATAATGGCACAATTATTCTTGATATCTAAAAAAAGAAAACTTCCCGACTCACCTTCAAGAAAGTTTAAATTTCTTAGTAAATCTCACAAATAAACCAAGAGATCATATTTTTTTCACTCTAGAAATAAAAAAATGTTCAAAATTGTTTCTTTTCTTGTCTTCTCCCACTAATAAAATATTTGGTCAACTTGCCATTTTTTGATCATTGTTTATTAAACCATGAACACTCAAACTTTACCAAGACATTTTCCTCAAATTATGCATGTTGATCAGGTAATAAAATATAATTATTCTAGCTGAAGTACTCGTCTAGGCCCGGTAAAATATTTGATGAGTGAAAAAAAGGACTAAATCTTTCAGATTTCACTTTTGTCCCTTTAAAGGGGAAAAAAAGTTTCCCTTTACCTCTGACCTCTTAAAAGTGAAAAAAAGTTAACCTTAATTTTTGACCCCTTAAAGGAGGGATTAAAAGTCTCCATTCATTTTTGACCCCTAAAAGGGAAAAAAATGTTCCTTTCACATTTGACCCCCTAAAGAATTATATATAAACATATAAAATAAGAAGATATGTACATATATATATGTATATTGAATGGAAAGTAAGGTTCCACTTTAGCATTATAGTTACATTGTAAATAGAACACCCCTCTAAAACCGTAAACATTTTCTTTTCTCTAAACGTTTTACCTTCTCCTCTGTCCGTTGAGTAAGCATGCCACATCTTGTTGGGCTGTACCCATGTTTAAGTGGTTTCTATAGCATGACAGACAGACACACAGTGTGACACCTCTCGTTTATATATACAAATATCATTAAAAAGCTTTACCTCCTGATCACACTGGATCACCTTGCTAGCATTTAAAAAGTACAATAATGAATTGTTATTCAATTTGTTATTAGATGAAGCATTATCAACCAATAATAATTTTTGACAGCTACTCACCACACTGGTTTATTGCTGGGTTTAGTTAATCACCACTACCCACAACACTGGTTTATTGCTGGGTTTAGGTTAATCATTATCAACCAATAATAATTTTTGACTGGTATTTTCTTTCATTTTAATTTGAGTTTCTTTTTATCGCAGTCTACAGGAAATATGGTGTTGAGTGATCAGGAAAAATGAAGTGTAGGTTTAATGGTTATATTTGATCTTCTACCAGCCATAACAATTCTTATAGCTCAACCAGCAGAGCAGCTGGTACAGATAACCCTTTTGCCTCAGGGATGCTTGGTTATGTGTTTGAGTCTCATCAAGAACTCATCGTTTATTTCCAATTTGCACTGTTATTTATACAACACACAACGTTGTCCATTTTAAGTGACAATAGGGATGCTAATATCTTCGTTTCATTCAACTTTTTTTTGAATATGTAAACTGAATTTCTCCTTTTATCCGTTTGCTGACTTATCTTGAAGTCAAACACGTTCCAACTTGTGGCCTTCTGTTTACATGTTAAAAACAGATGCTCAACTAAGACAACCTTTTTGTTATTCAGTTTAAGCAACAAATTTCTTACTTTTATGATAAATCACTTCCTCTCTCTCTCTCTCTCTGGCAGTGATATATATTTCAAGTGCTTTTGTATCTTTCTTTTTAATCACCGCTACACACCACACTGGTTTATTGCTGGGTTTAGTTAATCACTGCTACCCACCACACTGGTTTATTGATGTGTTTAGTTAATCACCTCGACCCACAATGTTGGTTTATTGCTGGGTTTAGTTAATCCCTGCTACCCACAATGCTGGTTTATTGCTGGGTTTAGTTAATCACCTCTACTCACAATGTTGGTTTATTGCAGAGTTTAGTTAATCACTGCTACCCACCACACTGGTTTATTGATGTGTTTAGTTAATCACCTCTACCCACAATGTTGGTTTATTGCAGGGTTTAGGTTATTCATGTGCTTTGACATTTATATGTATCCGGACTTCGCCCAGCCCTAACCGTTCATAGTAGAAACCTGAAATTTTGCGCGTGCACACACACTCCCCTCAGTGAGTAGGGTAAATGTAGGTTTTTATAGGGTCAGTTTAATATGCAATGTAAGTTTATGCTAAATTGGTGACCATTTTGTTTTTTTGAAAATTCAGACCCTTTTTTAGTGATCACAGCCTTACAAAAGGCGAGAGAACTCATTGATCACCCCTTTTTCCAACTTTTTAATTGATCACCCCTAACACAGCATATATGGGTGGCGGTGGTTCATAATTTCCCTTGGAATGCTAGTCTCTCTCTTTTTTCTGGTTCTTTTTCTTTTTTTTCAGAAGGTAGTCACTACTTAATTAATGTTTGTTTCAATATGTGATAAATTTGAAAATTTCTTTTTGTTTTTTAAAAAGTTTTGGCTTTAAAACAGTGAACTATTAGGTGTGTGCAAAAGTTTCCTGTGAAACACTTGTTTTCAACTGTGTATTCAGTCTTTAGACAGCTCAAATGCACTACTTATTGAAAAAGGCTTTGAAGCAAGATTTAGCTTAGAAACATTGAAGAATACTTGTGTAACGAAATAGACCATATCAGGTTACCGGTGGCCAGTGGGGATAGGAACGTGGTCAGATTTTGAATCTGTGTCAAACTGCCTACGTGACCAACTGGGGTATCAGGTTATCGAAAAACCGTTGGGAATTTGAAAAGTGGAAGGAGTTATGACCATTAGGCTAGAGAAAAAACAGTAGAGTTAGTTGGGGTCAAGAGGCAGTGGGGGATCGCGAGGTGTCCCTGCCTCGTAGCAGTAGAAGTAGTTGTCCTTGAAAAGTGACCCACTCCTTTAAACAACGACATGCAACAGAATTTCCGTACCTCGCTGAAATCCGCAGATCAGAAATTGACTTGCGTGGTACGGAAATTAAACTTCGTAAAATTTTAATATATGTAGATTTTGTCGTCTTTTCTCTCCACACACATGGGAGTGTTTTCTTTGTGTCCAAAAATGATTTTCCCTCCACAGAGATCATCATCATCGCAGTCCGCAGCCCACGTAGGCGATCCGGACAGAGAGACATCATCATCGCAGTCCGCAGCCCGCGGAGGAAAAATGATCGTCTCTGAAACTCTCTACATCTCTTTCCCTCATGGCGACCTTCTCAGAAACTACTATCTCTCGCTCTAAATCTATCTCTCTCTCTTTCTCTCGTGGCGGCCGTGATCGTGTAGTGGTTAGTACCCCACGTTAGGCTAAACTTGCATATGACTTGTCTCTTACAATTTGCAGAACCTAATATTTAAATCTGTGTACAACAAGTAACTCTTTCATGGTCAATCTTCTTGTTTTTTTAACAATAGCAAGAGTCAATATAGCTTTTTCTATTACTTATTTGAACAACTTATTTTCATTTTCATTTTCATTGAACTTTCCTCACTTTTTAATCATTGCTACTCACAACACTGATTTATTGCTGAGTTTAGATTATTCATGTGTTCTGACATTTATATCTATCTAGGTATTCAGATTTCGCCATAGTAGCAAATTTTGCACGCATACTCCCCTCAATGAGTCTACTATTATTTTGGCACTTATTAATCACTGCTACCCACAACACTGATTTATTGCTGGATTTAGGTTATTCATGTGCTCTGATTTTTATCCAGACTTTGCCCAGCCCTAAACGTTCATAGTAGAAACTTGAAATTTTGCACACACACACTCTTCTCAATAAGTAGGGAAAATGTGTTTTTGGTTTTTTGAATCCCCACCCAAATAGGTTTTAGAGGGGGGTTCGATATGCAATGTAAGTTTATGCTAAATTGGTCACTAGTTGGTGCCTACTTGTTTTTTTTGAAAATTCAGAACTTTTTAGTGATTACAGCCCAACCTTTTAATTGATCACCCCCAACACAGCATTATGGATGACAGTGATTCATAATTTCCCATGGAATGCTAGTTTTCTATTTTTTTTACAAAGTTTTAGCTGGTGTATTCTCTTGTTTTCTTTAGGTGGAATTTCCATCTGGTGTCAAGTCTGTTGTTGGTCTTTCAACTGCATTGCATTGTGGAATGTCATAGACTAGCTGTGTAGTTATTTTATCATTATGTCTCCTTTTTTATTGAATATTAAGAAAACTGAGGAGTTTTCGGACAATTGAACCGCATTCTTTTTGCCTTTTTTTTGTTGTTCCCACAACATTTTAACAGATCCATTCTACAGCCTTCTTCAAGTGTACTAACCGTATGTAAAGAGAGGGAAGAAAAAGAATACCTCTCTTTATATACAAAGAAGGCTGTAGAATGGATTGGCTGACACATTGTGGGGACAGCAAAAATAACAAGAGTTCAATTGTCCGAAAAACTCTTTGAATGTTAACGACTCATTTGCTAATTTGCATTCAACATCCTAATTAGGTTTTTGTCTGGTAGTTTAATTTCTTCTGTTGTTATCTGTTTCCCTTTGTGCATCACTAACAGCACTCACTTCTCTTGTCCAAATTCCATACCAATGTCCTTAGAGATAATCCTGTTTGAACTAATGTTTCTTCTTCTGTTTTATTTCTTTGCAAATAGCTTTACATCAGTCATATACATGTTTTCTGTTTGTTCCTGTAGATTCCTTGTGGAACTGTAACCACACCACCCCCAGCTTGGGCTGCTGATGCTGCTGTGGTTTTACTAACATATGGTCAATGTATTCGCGAACACATATTTATGCATAAATCAAATCAAAGCATAGGGGCAACCATGAACATTAAATATATTTCCTTGGTAAATGATGTGTTCTTTCAAATGAGCTTAAATTCAAATTACCAATTAACGTAAGTTTTGTGTTATTGGACTTTATAAATGTCTTGCCTAAATTCTGTCAAGCAAATTACGATAAATAATCCTAACGTCACTATTGTAGAGCTTCGAAAAAAGTTTAAAAACATGGGTTTGAAATGCCTTTCAGAAGTATAGACAATTAAGAAAACTCATCTATTCAATTAGTTTTTTGTAGATAAGGATTATTTGTAGTTTCCCAAAAGTTTTTCAAATTTCCATCAAAAGCTGCTAGATTTTATCTGAAATCTAAAAATACTAAAAGTCTGAAGCTTGTTTTTTGTTTTGTTTAACGGCACATCGACCCTT
>VCCN01004110.1:2297192-2308614 GCA_006491835.1 Architeuthis dux | reverse complement strand
AAAAAAGGAGATACGGTAGAAGTAGAATAAGAAAAAAGAAAAAAAGGGGATAAGAAAAAAGAAAAGAAAAAAACTTGCACAAATAAAATATGGTGGAATGAAAGAGAAGAGGAAAAGCAATGGAAATCTTGGAAAAGAAACTGGGGAGAGAAGGAGAGAAAAAAGAGAAGGAAGAAAAGCAAGAATTAAGGTAATAAAAGAGAGAAGAAAAAAGAATGATTTGAAAGAGAGAACAGAAACAACAGAAGCAATGAAGGTGGGAGAAAAAGCGAAAGAGAAAATATGAAAAAAACGATGGAAAAAGAAAGAAAGAAAATGGGGAAAAAAACACGAAGAATAAAGTGGTTGCTCTAAAAAGTATATGCAGTGGGGAAGCAGAAAAAGAAGGGGGTAAGAGTGGGAGGGTAAGAGTGGGAGGGTAAAAATTAAAGATGAAGAAATTGGAAGATAAAAATAAAATTAAGTAGACGGAGAATAAAAAAGTGAAAAAAAAGAAAAAAAAAAGAAAAAAACCAGAAAGATATCAGATATAATGATAACAGAAACACTATTGATAATAATATTCAAATAATATCAAAATTGATTCTTAAGAATAATAATGATGCCAACAAGAATAACAATTAATATTAATAATAATATTTCAAGGATAAATTGAGAACACATCTTATACATATCATTACAGTTTCTTGTCTGCTCTGCAACTTTTTGGCTAAGTAGATGTGAGGGAACCGGAGAATGTGTGGTTGAGGGGGTTTGGGTCGTGTAGCCATTAATGATAAATTGGAGAGACAGCCAATATTTTTATACATATGTCTCCTTTAGTTTTTGTATTTATTTTAAGCCATTTTGAAGTTGGGCAATTTTTATACCAAAAAGTGGAGCCTATTTGTTTTGTAGATTTTTTGTTGTTCCTTTCCTTTTGGTGGAAACACAAAGAAATAATTTTTTGTAAAAAGATTTTGTCTCAAAGAATGAGAGACCAAAAAGAAAAATATGTTTATTCCTGATAGTTTTAGAGGCATGCAATGATAGAGTCGCCAGGTAAAGTTGTCATGTGACTCCTGCATACATGCACATGAATTTATGCATTTAATCTTATATCATCATCAGCCTTTTAATGTCCGTCGTTGTGTTGGATACTCAATGAATGTTCTGGACTTCATTGTAAAGGAGACTCGAAGACTTGCTTGTAAAAATATCTGGACATACTTTTATTACACAAGATACATCGGAGTGTAGAGTGGGAGAGAGATAAGGAGAACCGCCAGGTTGTCCCTAACAGGGACAGCGGTCTTGGGCCTTAACGGTTCTGCTGATGTCTGCATCTTCTTTGAGTGTCAAGATTTCTGTCCACTTCCCAGTGATACGCCGTTCGGGTCCGCTTTTATAGTTCCTCTAACGCCTATGCGGTGTCAATCACCGGTCCCCATTTCCTGTTTACAACCTGATGCAATATATAAATCTCCTAAGGTGATCGAGGTCACTTACATTTCCGCCACATGTGTCCGGATACATAAATCATAACAGTTGGACATAGACCTTCCTCAAGATTCGCCAGACCACTCGATCATGGTCATTGCGGTGCCAATATCTTCTGAGCTTGTCTAAATCATCACACCATCTTATTTTTTGCCAGCCATAATTTCACAAAGGATCTCTGGAAATCCATGTTGTGAGTTGCGATGTCTAGTGGTTGTCTGACATTCTTGCAACATGTCTGCCCCATTAACATTTGAGTTTTTTTAATGGTTTTTATGAGATCTCTGATCCCTGTCTGTTCTATAATATGATATGTTGTCTTGTGATCTCACCATGTTATGTTATGTTATTTTGTTTAACAGCACATCGATCCTTCGTAGGTCATTTAGTGCCAGATTCAGTAGGCGGAGGGGAGGGAGAACCCTGTGACTAGAGACTTGAGGGGGGAGAATCCCTGAGACAAATGCCACGAGGACCGGGATAAAGGGGGGGGGGTCCCAAAAGCTTCTCAAGATGAATCCTGAGCATGCTAATGGTGATCGCCTCCCGACCAGCTGGCCAAGATATCCTGTGCAACTTCTCCCAGGACGATACCCAAGCATGCCACAGGACCCCATACGGGCCGTGTTTCTCCGCACTTCGAGGCCATGCCGGTTTTGAAGCATAAATACTACACTTTGAGCCTAGCCACAGCCAAGATATCATGCATAACTTCTCCCAGGATGATACCCGAGCATGCCACAAGGACCCCCGAAGGGCCTCGTTTCTCCGAACAGATACTACACTTTGATCTTAGCCAAAAGGCCACGAATCCTGTAAAAGGCTTGATCTCACCATGTGATGTTAATCTCATGTATAGTTATATCTAGTCATCAGGCTGTTAGATGAGTTTCTATACTAAATAAGACTTATTGCAACAGAAACAGTAAGAAAACATTTGATTTGAAAATAAATACTGTATTCATGCCATATAATGCGAACCCTAATCTCTAAGCTAAGCAAAAAGCTGTTTGGATTGTTGTCTTTCTCAAAAGTGTCAGCATAAAATGTCAGCATCCAGAGTTTAAAATTGTTTTTATCTGTCCTTCAGGGCTGCTGTCTTATCTGTCAGAGGATGAGAGGGATCATTGTGGCTTTGATTGCCACATCCAAAAAAGTTGATTCGAATAAGAAAAATTTGATCTTTTTTATCTGCCTCTATTTTGAAGGCATTTTTAATTTTATCCAACTTTAAGGAAAATATGCAGCTCATTTCCAACTCAAAACTGAAGCTGCCACTCTGTCGTTTCTCCACGACTTGAACTTGCAGAAAAATGCTGTCACATTGAAGTAAGAGTTTCCCCCTGGACCGAGTTTAAGCAGCATATATAAATATATGACATTTACCTCGGGAGATGAGAGTGGCATAAGCGTTATCAGAAAATAGCACAAGCAAACCGAATTCAAATTACAACTGAGGTTCACTTCACAGAAATGCCCTTTGGAAAGGCATGAATCCACTTCTCTTTACACTGTCACATCACTGTGTATCTTGACAAGATTTCTCATTACTGGCATGCCATGATGTTTGATTGAGGAGAACAGAGTGGATAAATGAGCAAACTTGGGCAAACCATTTTCTTATAACTTCCTTACCTTCCCAAGCGGTCTTAACTAAAAGCTGTTACAGGGTCCCCTAAGAGGATAGATTCCATCCTTCCGAAACCCAAGAGATTTGTATCTTCAGCTGCTTTGGTTATTAAGGAAAATTAAAATACTGCTTTACATTTATAGAATTCATTGTGAAACTCTTATCCTGGCTTTTCCCAAAATCTTTCCTATTATCGATCACGTCTTTCAGCTATCTCTCTCGCTAAAATAAAATATAAAGAACAGAAGAAAACAAACTCAGTAGATGGCAAAACCAGAAAAGTATGTCAGCAAAGTATCCAGCCATTTAATATAAACAAAAAAGAAACTAGCATTCCAAGGGAAATTATGAATCACCACCACCCATATATGCTGTGTTGGAGGTGATCAATTAAAAGTTGGAAAAAGGGGTGATCAATGAATAAGTTACTTCTCTCGCCTTTTGTCGTGCTGTGATCACTAAAAAAGGTTTGAATTTCCAAAAAACAAGCGGGCACAAACTAATGACCAATTTAGCATAAACTTACATTGCATATTGAACCTCCCTCCCAAAACCTATTTAGAGGGGAAGTTTTCAAAAAGCAAAGCAAAACAAAACATTTTCCCTACTTATTGAGGGGAGTATGTGTGCAAAATTTCAAGTTTCTACTATGAACGGTTATGGCTGGGCAAAGTCCAGATACATAGATAGATATAAATGTGAGAACATATGAATAACCTAAACCCAGCAATAAACCAGTGTTGTGAATAGCAGAGATTAAAAATAGCTTATCTAGGGCAATGGCACCTTTGGAACTCACGCACTTGCCCGTGTCCTTTCAACTTTTCAAAAGGAAAAAGATCAATCATATATAAAATAATTACTTAATACATTTAGCACTTGAAAAAATATTATTTTATAGGTAAAATGACTCTTTTTTTTAGTTTATATGATTTTTACATTGTCTGCGTTATTTCAATAATTTCTTGTTTATTCAAAATTAGAAATTTGAGTTTATTAAATAATAAGTTTTCATTGTCTGTTCAGATCTCATATAATTTTAATATGGTGGACCCCAAGATTATGGGTGACGTAGGATCCATTGTGGTCTTAAACCAGCCCATGTCACAACTGTTAACTCTGCTCCTACTTCTACATCTTTGCGTAATTCTACTATACATTTTGGAGTTTATTTTTCTAGAAGTACTTTACTCAATACTTCCTTGATGTAACTATATGACCCAGTTTCTCATCTCATTGGTGGTCTCAAGGAAATGGGTAGCACAATAGAGAGTATAACTGTAAAAAACAAGTAGCATTGAAAGTGTTAAGTGCAACAGCCTTCTACACAAAATTATTTACCTTGTTGATGGAAGATTATTTCTTGACACACCAGACTTGAGAAACATTTCTGTAGCCAACTTCAAATAACTTCCCAATCAATTATTTAAGTTTGGCCTTATTTTAGGAACATTTGCACTTGAAAAAATAATTTCCTATTTTAATTGGCTTACAGATAATAATTTTTGCCTGCAGGTAAGTCTTGGAGGTTGACAAATTCGAGATGACTATTCTCTTGACAAATCTATAATTGTACTTTATCCACATACCAAATACTTTTGACTCAACAATGAAAAACTTTGCTGTTTTGTTGGCTATCATTTGTCACCACTGATAATAGATAAAGCAGCTTTTTTGCTGTTTCTTGGGCAGGTATATAGGAGTTTATTGCCCTCACTAATCTCTTCTTTCCATGTTCTCTTGTTGGGTTCAATTTTTTCACTTGGCTATAAGCAGAAAATCTTTGAATTTGAGACTGTTTTGTTGCCTACATTTTCTTTAAGGCTCGTAAACTTATTGTTAAGTAAGTATCATGAGTTATTCCCCTTAGGCAGAAGACTTCAGCTAGGGGGCGCTGTTTTACGTTCTGGTCAATGAGCAGCCATTATAGTAGGGTGTTAATTAGTAGATCGGAGTGCTGGAGAAGCCACGTGTGTGTATCGGGACCGTGGTCATTATATGAATAAAGGACATTTAAGTAAATCTTTTGTTGCATTTTTAATCTGTTAATATCTGTCATTTAACCAAGCTTACACTTATATTTAATATGCAGATTTTACAAGTAGACTAATGCAGTCTGAAAAAAATTCCTTGATGACTGGGAGGAATTTATTCCAGTTCACATAAACTCACATATTCCTTGGGAACTTCTGGAGATATTGTGTGAACATACAGACTGACAGATGGACAGACAAACATCAGTGATTACATGTACCTCTTCCAACTAGTAATTTATTGCAGTTCACATAGACTCACATATTCCTAAGCATGAAACAGAATGTGAATGTGTTTGATTCCAGGACTTGCTCTAAAACGAACCAAACTGATCTCAACCAAACACAATGAAAACTAGAAAGCACCCAGAGAGTACATACCTTTGCCAGCACCATTGTCAATAAAAACTGGATGGAAATCAGTTCATATATAGCTATGATACAGGGGAGGTAACTGCAAAAGGAATTCCTGGATCAGCCTCAAAATTCACTCAACTATATAATTTGCGATAAATACACAGAGATCTAGCCAAAATTATGATCAAGGTACAAAGATTTTTGGAGACTTGTCATCATTCAAACTAGAATCAAGGCCTCTAAAAATATTGGTTTTGAGATAATGTAGAAATAAAATTTTTAGCACATTATGCACGGGTTCATTTGTCAGAAAATCATGTTTTGAATAATATTATTCAATTGTACAATCTTCTACCAGATCCCACCTCTTGTACAGGGTTATCAACTATATCTTTCTCTCAAATATTTTAATAATTTATCCTTTTTTTTTTTTTTAAATTTGGTCTTAACTTATGCTTGGTATTCCTCATCATCTGTTCACAGTGAAATGGCCATTTACTAGTTGAGTCAAAAATTGTTGCCTAAATCCTTCACTTCTGATCATCACTTTAAGTTAATTTAATTTCATTCCAAATCCTGACTTGAATTAAGAAGACTCAAGTCAATTGCATTAGCTTTTGTGTAAAACCTGCTTTTTGGCCCTCGGTCAGAATTTAAAAAAGGAAAGAAAAGAACTTATTGGAGCAACAAGTAACATTGGAAGATACTGCTTACATTTCACCATATAAAGCTGTGGTTCTCAAACTTTATTCTATGACGGCACACTAAGAAATATATTTGACTTACACTCACACCAACTGTAAAATTAAATGATTTAGACAAAAGCATTCCAGTAGCCAATGAATGAAACTTTCTTATCAGCATATTGATATACATTCCCATCAACCCTTTTTCCTTCCATCTGTTGCTAAAAAGATTCAGTTTTTCACAAAATCTAGTGATAAAACCTCTAGATTGGCAACTCTGTGGTGGAAGTGGGGCTTGACATAATATTCTTACTGGACACTTTCAAGGCTCGAAATACATATTTGTCTATTTAGAAAAATTTATACGGCACACTTGGGAAATCTGTTATTTAAAAAAGTGATTTTCATTTACATATGTTAATACCAAACAATTGTTAGCTTGACCCAAGTGTAAAAGAATGGCCATTCTCATCTTAAGGGACAGTCCGGTTATCACTTGTGAATTGTTCCTTAAGTAGAGGAAAGGACTAGATGCTTTTGAGGTGTGAAGCTCTATTCTAAGTGAAAGGCTGGTTGGCAGCATGGGCGTCCGCTGGGCGGGGGGAGGGGGCAAAGAGGGCATTTGATGACCCCTCCCCAGATTTGGCCTTCTCACCAAGTGTGAGGGGGTTTAAAATTTGGACACTTATAGTCAATAAAGGATAATGGAGCAGTACAATTATTTTATGTAACCCCAACTTAATGTTCCCATATAAAAAGATGTACAGTCAAATTGGGTTGGACACATCGGTTCTTGTAAGATCACCAAAGTTAAGCAACATTAAGCCTGGTCATTACCTAGAAGGGTGACTGTATGGGAATGCCAGGTGCCGTAAGCCTAGTCATACCAAAGACTTAAAAAGAAAAAAAAAAAGTACTCAATGCCTCTCTACTAAAGAGTAGGACTGAGGGTAAGTGGTTGTCAAACCAGGGATAGGAGTCGTGCCCACCCATATTCGAAAGGATAGTAGCGATAAGAAAGAGCAGCCTCCAACTATGGTCGATGGTCAGTCAACTGGAATATAGGATGAGATGAGAGAGATAAAAAGACTGTATTATTATCCACTGGTAACAGGGTGGCCACTAATATATATTCCGAATATATACTTTTGCACCCCCGCCCCCAGAAAAGTAGCAGCGGATGTCCATGGTTGGCAATTCTGGATTTCCTCTATTGGACTGAAAATCAGAAGTTCTGAGATTCCTATCACATATACCAGGTTGGCTAGCAATTGTGAATTTGGTTTAAATGGAAACAATTGCTTGCTTGATTGATTGATTTGTTGTCAAAATCAGTTTAATATTCCCCAAAACAGAGTCTTGCAACTTTGGTGAAAGGTTATTTTTTTTTTTAAATAGAGTCTTGTGACTTTGGTGAAAGGTTACTTTTCCTTAACTAGAGTCTTACGACTTTGGTGAAAGGTTATTCTATTTTTTTTTGCAGAGGATGCTGTCAGCATATTCTTGGCCCCAGCCAACGGGGCGCAAATGGAACAAAAAGAGGATTAGAGACCTATAGGTATGACCATCTATCTCTGGAACCAAGGTATTAGTACATGAGGCTTTGTACCAATACACTCTCAAGTAATGACTAATGAGTGAAAAGAAGTAAGTAAAGCCAGATAAAAGCTACTATAAACAGATGTATATATCAATTATATATCTATCAGTCAGTTATTATATATCTCAATCTTTGTATATATACAGGGCCGGATTATACTATAAGGCTGAGTAGGCTTAAGCCTAGGGGCACAGAAAAATTCTGGGATATTCATATTTAACAGGACCATTGCCTATACACAAACTACACTTTGGCGTAGGGAACAAGACATTGAAGGGGCCCCAAAATAAATAGCAATTTACAAATGTATTACTACTACTACAGGGAAAATAAATTAAACAATAAAACAGTCAAATAAGAACATTCTCTGAGGTGAAGTCTGAGCGCTCACTATAATTGTTAAGATATTGTTAATATCTTAAAACTTAATAAAAATATCCTAACAAATATCTCTTTAAAAAATGGAATGAATATATTACACATTAGCACACAACAATTCACTTTATTCACATGATTGAGAGGTCACATTACTTACTTAAAATTATGAGGGGGGGAGGATGGTTCAAGATGGGGGGGGGGGCCATATTGTTAATAGTCTAGGGCCCCTGATATAGGTTAATCTGGCCCTGTATATATATCTCAGTTTTCCGCACATAACTTGGTATGTGTGTTAAAATAGTATGTAAAAATCGAAATCAAAGGTTTTCCTGGATTTAATATTTCTAAATTTTTGGTATAATGTTTATACAATCGTTTTTGTTAGACAGCAACGTTCAATCAAAACATATAAAATAAATCGACAGATTAATAAAAAATGACTTCATAACTTCTTTGTGAAATATTTAAAAGAGATTAATAATTATTAATGCTAAACGGTCAAGTAGAAGCATTTGTTAAGATGTTCTTATGGATTTATAAGATTGTGTCAGTAATTAAAAACTAGCCGTATTAATTAATCAAGAAATATTAATTTAACAAAAGTATCTAATTTTTCTGCATAAGTCTCTATTGTCATTAAAATTGTCAGAATAATACAAAATTATTCAGCGTTCAATGATTTCGCACAAAGGTTTTAATTGAAAAATTAATTAATTGATCAATTAAAGTCATTAATTTCTTTTTAATTACTTTGAGTGATCAATGGAAATGGGGTGCTGAGTTCACTGGCTCTTCGGAATGAGGAATATTGCAAAGAGATCAGGGCCAAAGATTACAGCGTGCTTACAAGACCAACTCTAAAGAACGGGGCCCATTTTGAAGAACAGGTTAAAATAGTGACTTAAAACTATTAATATTGCATTCTCAGAGTTTAAGTTCCTTGATGACTGGGAGGAATTTATTCCAGTTCACATAAACTCACATATTCCTTGGGAACTTCTGGAGATATTGTGTGAACATACAGACTGACAGATGGACAGACAAAAACGTGAGTGAATACATGTACCTCTTCCAACTAGTAATTTATTGCAGTTCACATAGACTCACATATTCCTAAGCATGAAACAGAATGTGAATGTGTTTGATTCCAGGATTTGCTTTAAAATGAACCAAACACAATGAAAACTAACAAGCACACATCAGAGCACATACCTCTGCCAGCACCATTGTCAATAAAAACTGGATGGAAATCAGTTCATATATATAGTTACGAAGCAGGGGAGATAACTGCAAAATAATTCTTGGATCAGCCTCAAAATCAATTAATCAAGTTGCCCATCCTTCCACAAAATTTAATTGAAATTCCTTGGGAACTTCTGGAGATATTGTGTGAACAGATGAACAGACAAACATAAGTGAATACATGTACCTCTTCCAACTAGTAATTTATTCCAGTTCACAGAAACTAAGTGTAAAACAAAATGTTTGATTCCAGGATTTGCTCTAAAATGGACCAAACTTATCTTAACCAAACACAATGAAAAGCACTCAGAGAGCACATACCTATGCCAGCACCATTGTCAATAAAAACTGGATGAAAATCAGTTCATATATAGCTACGATGCAGGGGAGGTAACTGCAAAAGAATTCCTGGATCAGCCTCAAAATGTAATCAATTCTTCTATAGCCCATTGCCTATCCTTCCACAAAATCTAATTGAAATTCATTGGGAACTTCTGGAGATATTGTGTGGACAGAGAGACTGTCAAATGGACAGACAGACACGAGTGAATACATATACCTCTTCCAAATTCGTTGGCAGAGATCAAACAAATTTAGTCCAATAATGTAATCCAAAAAATAGAATTGCATTAATAGTGGGGCTGCTTAGCCAAATAATTGTGCATTTTGTGATAAAAGCATGAACTTTGGTACACTTAAAGCCAAAGGCATTCCAAAACAATTTGGATATTGAGCCATCGTGAATTTCCAAATTCAAATTCTGCATCATAAAAATGTATGATTTGACACCGAGATCATCCATATCAGATGAGTTTACGCAACTTTATTGCAATTACAACTTCATATCAGTCATGGCGGCCATCTTGAATCTTCAATGATTTACATGTATTATCCAAATGGCAATTCCCAAAACCATGGTACGGTAACTAAATTCAACTAATTATGTCCTCAATATCATATTATATCCATTGCTGATAGGAAAATTGATCTAAAAACAGTTGTCACTGGCAGCCATATTGAAATGGCTGCCATTGGCAATATATCAAAAATTTATGATGGCTCAATATCCAAATTCTTTTTTAATGCCTTTGGCTATAGGTGTACCAAATTTTTTTATCACAAAATGCTCAATTGGCTTGAAATTTCCAGTCAAGTGGCTCCCTGATAAGCTTAAAAATATGTGATATTAATCTTTACTGAGCTTAGCTTCATACAACACTTGGGGTAAAAGTAGGTAGAAAAATTAATATACACTAATTTTCTAAGTGGGGTGGGCCTGTCATTCTTAAAAATCAGCATTTGAAATCCTGACTTTTACCTGGGCTTGAACACCTCTGGCACTGGTGGAAATACATAACTATCTCAGCCACAAGGCAGGCGAAAAATAATGGATATTATAAACAGTAATTGGTTGGAAAGCTTTTACTAAAAACAGAGACATAATGAAAAGCCTCTTGTCAATATGCTTAAATGTAAAATGTACACTGAATGTATAATACCAGCTATGATGTACGGGTGTGAGACATGGAAACTAACAAAATCACTTGAAAACAAACTTGGTCACACAAAGATCAATGGAAAGAGCAATGCTAGGAATAACTCTAAGAGATAGAAAAAGGTCAACATGGATCTCAGAGCAGACCAAGGTAAGAGATATCAAAGATGTGATTAGGCGACAAAAATGGAGGTGAGCAGGACACATATCAGGAAGGGATAATAACATATGATAACAAAAGGTTAGTCAAATGGTGCCCAAGGGATAGCAATCACAGTAGGAAAAGACCGGAGAGATGAGATAGAAGGGTTTGCCGGTAAGAAATGACAGAAATTAACATAGTCACAGTCGGCATGAAAGGCACCTAGAATGGCCGATTATAATGAGAAACCATATTAATCTTCTGTCTAGAAAACCAATTATTCATACCGTTGATATTTGTGCTTGAGCTGTCCTAATTTAGTTGATGTCTACTTGTGTCCTCTGAGTGAATTACTTACATGGGTATTTTCTATAGTTTTG
>VCCN01004110.1:2224789-2236594 GCA_006491835.1 Architeuthis dux | reverse complement strand
ATATATATATATATATAGTCTGAAAAGCTTCTCAAACTTAACAAAAACAAATGTTTTAAAATTTCACTTACTTGATACATGATCCGTTCACCCCTGGTCCTTTCATGTAAGTGAAATGTGCCGCCGATGTGTGCGTGAGTCTGTAAAGAGAGAGTGAAAGATTCACTAAGCTTAGCTTAGTCTGGCACTGTGCTACATGAGTGAAGGAAGACTGTGTTGTGCCAGTCTTTCAAGTGGGGAGAGCTTGACTCTTTGAAAAATCAGCATTCAAAATCTTTGCTTTTACAATGGCCTTGAACAGTGGTGCAGGTTTGAAATATGGCTTTTTCCAACAACCCCTAGGGAAAACAAAACTCATGGAAAAAAGCCATAATGTAGGATAGAAAAAAGTCATCACTTTGATTTCTGGCTTGGAAAAAAGTCACCAGAAAAATGTTTTTTTATAAATTAGGTAATATTTTAATTCATTTAATTTATCGTAATAGAATAAGTAATATTTTAATAAAGTAAATGTGGACAATAAAAGTCATTTACTTTGAAGTAATATTGTAAGACACTTTTAACCTGACAATACGTCTGGTATACATTGACAAAACAATTTATATATGCCATTATATGTTGGCAAAAACAAATCCCGTTTTATTCAATACCTTTAGAGAAAGCAACGTAATAAAACAAAGACATTTATGTCTGTCATTTATTGGCAATACATCACAGACACATTGATAACAACTTACATGATGACATGGCATTACATATACGATACAATTTAATATAGGACCACCTGTCCATATCAGTGGCGTACGTAGGGTTGGTGTCACCCGGGGCGGTAACTTGTGGTGTCACCACCCCTGCACCGAACTTGTTCTCTTCCCAGAATATCTAGAATTTTTGTACTACAGGTATATGTACCTCAGAAGATATGCATACAATCTGAGGGGAATTATTTATTTTTAATGTACGCTCTTTTTCCTTTTTTTTTTCAATACATACATATTCACCCATAATTTCAAAACTATTACTCCTAGAATCCTAATTTTATGTTGCTTTTCATTGCACCACATAAATTGTCTCACTAATACTAAATATGTTAAAAAATTTTAAAAAAGCTTCTTCGTTAGTACAGAGTATAGTATTGAAAGTTATAATCTTATATAGACAAGTTTTTTAATGTCAAAAGGATCACTTAGCTTTGGACTGTGTACTACATGTCTTGGGCTATAACTTGTTAAGCCTAATAGATACAAATAGACAAGGTATGCTGTTAGAAAGCTGAGGAAATCATCTTTTTTGTGTTATATAAATATATATACCTCTATTGAGAATTAATTCCACAATTCATAGACTTTGTGCTGTGTACTTGGGGTTTTCTTGTAAAATGCTGAATACTTAGCTTCACATTTTGGGCTGTAACTTCTTAGGCCCAATAGATACAAATTGCCACTGTTGGAAAGCTGATGAAATTCCTTTTCTAACAATATCTCTCTCATATATATATATATATCCTTCATGAATTAAGTCTTTTCCCTGTAGAATGCTGACATACCTATAAATTAATTACTTTTATGATAAAATAAAGTGTATTTTTGAATTCCTCATGTCTCAAAATCATGATTTAGCCCTTTAAAGTACTTAGATATGTCAATTGGGAGAGAAAATATGAAATTCTGTTTTTTGGTGTGCTGTGGCCATTTTGCTTTATGCAAATAAGGTAGTGGATCCCAACTGTTTTTATTGGGAACATCTTTTTTCTGAAAGAGGACATCCTAAGGAACATTTTGGTACCCTATTCATGGGATCCTGGCATGGGGGTGCCAGGTAGGCCTTGCTGTCCCCCAGACTACACCTTTTACATTTGTGCTTATAAAAGAATTTCCCCAACGGTCCATGTCTTAGTTTTTTTCTGTCATTCTATATAAGATCCCACTACGTTTCTTACTAAATTTGTTAATGGTGTATTTACTTCCAGATTTGAACATTGTTTCATTAGAAAAAAGAATTACAAAGAAACCATATGAAATTTTTTAGGCAGTCATCTTGGTGTCATCCCTCTGATGGTGTCACCCGGGGCGGACCGCCACCCATCGGTACGCTAGTGGTCCATATATCAGCGTGCGTCTCACCCTTTTTAGTTTTTGCTGTACTTGTGAATGACAAAAAATAGATAGTTGAGAATAACTTTCTATAATGAGAGGTAAAAGCAAATGATTTTTCTTAAAATAAGCAAATTAAACTAGTTAAAAAGAAAAGTAAAAACAGTTCTTGTTAGTCACCCAATAGAAACTGTCATGTGATCAACGTCTTTTGGCAGCATGCTGTGTTGGGGTGATCAATTAAAAAATTGGAAAAAGAGGTGATCAATGAATAAATTACTTCTGTCACTTGTTTTATTCAATAGAGAATGCAAGGTAATAAAACAAAGACATTTATGTCTGTCATTTCTTGGCAATACATCATGGACACATTGATAACAACTTACATGATGATATGGTACTATGTGAGGATCACTTTTACTTATTAAAATATTACTTAATTTATTACTATTAATTAAATGTGACTTTTTTTACAAGCGCCCCCCCCCCAAAAAAAAACAAACAAACTAATTCTTAATTCTTTCATTAACATTTATTTATTGTCAAACTCCAGGACAAAGTCAGGAGTTGACATTGGCATTTCTAGTTCTTAAAAAGTGTGTGTGTGTGGGGGGGGGGCACAAGAAATCTTCATTTTTATACTTCACCACGTTGATATACACAACTTATATGATTTTTTAAATATAAGTATAATACTTTACTAAATTGAATAAAATACGGGGGGGGGGCTTTCTCCTTCCCTAGTGATCATCAAATGGGAAGGGAGGTCGTCTCCCCTTTTGTCCACAGCTTCTTGTGCCAAAACACTACATTAAAAGCTGCCATGTTCAAAATTATTATATTTTTATGGCATAGTTATTTTTTCTCAAAAATCTGAGATAATCAATCATATATCAGCTACCACCCCTACATTAAAGCATATGAAAGTATGGAGAGGGGGGGGGGCATGCACACCCAATCCGCAGACCATATCGGCAAGCAGCAGATGCTTGCACTAAAGGATAAAAATGGCGAAACTATCGAAATTAAGGACAAATTGACAAAACTGATGAATACTATAAAAATTTGTACGCTTCAAAAATTAATATACCACAAACTAATAAACCTATAGATACTAGCGATATTCCAGACATAACAGTAGAATAAGTAGTATTCGCACTAAGAAATATGAAACTCGGTAAAGCCGCAGGTGAGGATGACATAACGACAGACTTTCTAGAAGATACAGGAGAAATCTTGGACAAAGGACTAGCACAGCTTTTCACACAATACATAAGAGAAAGAAAAGTTCCTTAAAAACTTCTGTCTAGGATTAATCCTACTCCACAAGAAAAGAGATAAGCATGACCTTGGCAACTACCGTCCTATTACACTATTATCTAACTATTCACAAAAATACTCACAAATAGATTAACAGACACTCTAGACAAAAATCAACCACGCGAGCAGACAGGCTTCAGAAGCGGCTACTCAACAATAGATCACCTACATGCAATGAACCAACTAAACATCGTTTAAACTACAAACCACTCTGTTTGGCCTTTGTAGACTATGAGAACACACAGCAGTCTTCAACTCAATGCGAGAACAAGGTGTTAACGAAAATTACATACAAATCATCCAAAACATGACATACAAAAATGGCACTGCAATAATTAGAATACATAAAGATACAAACAGGATAAAGATAGTCAAAGGAGTAAGACAAGGGGATACAATATCACCTAAACTATTTGCAGCAAGCCTTGAAAGCATCTTTTGGAAAATTGACTGGGAGGGGATGGGAATAAGCATAGACGGAGAATACTTAAGCCACTTAATATACACTGATGACATTTCCATGACATTGGAAGCATCCAAAGAATTACAAAACATGTTAACTGATCTAAATAGGGAAAGTAAAAAAGTAGGCTTAAAGATAACAATAAAGTCCCCAAAAAGGCCATGAAGAGGTTGATGAATACATCTACCTAGGACAGGTAATAAAGCTAGAAAAAGACCATGACTGCGAAATAAAATGATGCATAAGGATAGGTTGGAAAGCATTTGGTATGAATAGAGACATTCTGAAGAGCACCTTGCCAATGTGCTTAAAGCGTAAAGTATACAACGGTTGCCATGACTTATGGATGCAAAACATGGAAATTAACAAAACGAGCTGAAAACCAACTCAGAATGACACAGAGAGCCATGGAAAGAGCAATAATAGGGTTAACTCTAAGATATAAAAAAGATCAACATGGATCAGAGGGAGGACTAAGCAGCAAAAATGGAGATGGGCTGGTCACCTAGCAAGAAGAAATGACAATAGATGGGGGGAAATATTAACCGATGGGACAGTAAACGAAGAGGAAAAGTAGGAAAAGACCAGACACAAGATGGAGGGACGAGATAGAAAAGTTTGGCGGTAAGACGTGGCAGAGGTTAGCACAAGATAGGTCGTCATGGAAGGAGATTGGAAAGGCCTTTATCCAGCAGTGGACTTATAACGGCTGATGATGATGATGATGATGATCATACAGAAATGCATGAGCTTATTTCATTCTAATAAATAAATTCTTATAGAAAAAAATAAATATTTTTACCAGTTTTTATTTATTATATATACAATACAAAAGTTGTAGTAATCATCTTCAATCGGAATAGAAATAGGGGTAGTGTTAAACCCTGCAGCAACCAGTCTTGTTAAGCTTTTAGTCACTAAAGAGTTATGAATCCCAAAAGACAAGACCGTTCCAAATTGACCAAGCATGTTGTTGTATATATTTGCACCCTTGTTGTACTCTGGTCACACAAAAGTAACAAAAAAAAAACTACTGGTTACTTGTACCGTAACTTCGGTTTATGGTACTTTCATCTACATTACTTTAGCAAATATCAGTTTGGTCTAAATCACTTTGGTCTAAAATCACTTTTGTACCCACAATATCTCCAAAAGTTCTCAATGAATTTCAATGACATTTTGTCGAATGGTGGGCCATTAGTTAAGGAAGGCGTGATGAAATTTTGGGGTGGATTCAAGGATCTTTTTTTGATTGAGAGGAAAAGAATTCTATGATCTGTCCCAAAATTTAATAAAAAGATATCTCTCAAGCGAAAAAAATTCTTGGATCAATCCCAAGATTTCATCAATTCTTCCCTAGCCCATGGCCGACCATTCAACAAAATGTCATTGAAATTCATTGAGAACTTTTGGAGATAGTGTTGGGACAAAAGTGATTTTAGACCAAAGTGATTTAGACAAAACTGATATTTGCTCAAGTGATGTAGACGAAAGTGATGTACCCCGTAATTTCAGTTCACTAATGTGTCGTTCACGAACCGACTTCACTCTCACCCCTGTTTACAATAGCTCCAACCTCAGCTTTCGGAAAAACGTTGCCTCCTGATGTGGTTTCACACACAAGCGACACTTAAGTTCAAGGTAAGACTTCACACAAGGAAGGAGGCTTTCAGAACAAGGTTGTCTCATGATGCAACTTAACACAAAAGTGACTCCTAAGCTCAAGGCGAGACTTGGCACTCGGCCGAATAAGCAGGAAGCAGGAAGCAATGTCACAGTAGTGAATGTACCCAACGCATGCACTTTTTCTCAAATTAATGATTGTATAACAGAACTAATCATACATAAACCAGGAAACATCCCGATTTCTTGAATAGTATAAACATATTTTGGGTGTAAACATTTTTGATGTCAAATGTATCATAAAAAAACAAAAAAGGTGTTCAGATGTCTTTTGCTAACTGAGAAGTCTTTGAGAATAGATTATCAATAAAAGTGGTATTGATTCTGATAGTCGTTCATCAGCTCATGCAATATGCATTAATATCAATAATATTCTGATAGAAAGTAAATAAATATTTAGTTCATGCCTCACCTTTCAAGTTGGTTAGTAAGCAGACGGAGAGTCAAAAAAGAATTAGATAGAAAGGTTGATAGATTGACTTTAGCAAAGAAGAATTTCTTTAAGAAATAGAATATGTGTTGCTTCTAAATGGATTTTGTCTCTATTTAGAAAAGAGGAAACGTTTAAAAACAAGTCCTAAGTGACACTTAAATACGTTTTGAGATAAAGTTCTTGAAAATATGGTCTATGAGGCCTGTCTGGAAAGTGTCCAGCCATTTTGAATATCTCCAGAACCGGTCATACAGCCTTGCTTTAACTTGTCAACCAATCAGAGGGGACCTTACACCCTGTGGGGTTACTCAGTTGGCAGTGAGATGCCATTGAGTGAGCTTGTGTAATGTGTGACCCTCACATTCACTATGACCCAGCAAGTCATTTTTCACATCTTATGCATGGTTATTTGGCAAAACATCAGATCACTCAGATCTAGAAGCCTCTTTACAGTCCAGATTTGTCTCCCTGCAACTTCTGGCTTTTCCCAAAGAGATTTCAGACTGTGGACAATGTTAAGTATCATGAGTTATTCCCCTTAGGCTTCCACTAGGGGGCGCTGTTTTACATTCTTGTCCACGAGCAGCCATTATTGTATTGTGGTATTAAGAGATCGGAGAGAACACACGTGGCTGTCACTGACCGCAGTCATTGTGAATATTTGAATAAAGTATCTGTAAGTTTGTAATATTTTGTTGCATTTTTAATCTGTTAATGTCTGTTATTAAACCAAGCTTACAGACAAGGTTAAGGAGAACGTGACTAGGCAGCTGATGGTGATCCTGAAAGACAAATTTTAAAAGTAGAAGGGATAAGTATGTGATGTCTCAAGAGGAGTACTTTGAAGTGGACTAAGGTGCCATTGTGCTAGGTAGGCTATTCTTTTCATCATTATTAGATGGCCGGATGCTTTCCAGGGAGACCTTGTATGCTGTATTCTATAACCAAAGTCAAATGAATCAGATGAGTAAACATTTATCTATGCTATTACATGTGGGAACTTGATGCAAGGTTATCAAAGATGAGATGAGATATTGGTTATCAATTGTTAAGTATCATGAGTTATTCCCCTTAGGCAGAAGACTTCTGCTAGGGGTGCTGTTTTATGTTCTGGTCAACGAGCAGCCATTATTGTATGGTGTTATTAGTAGAAGACCAAGCTTAGAAGGACACGTGTGGTTGACCACGTTCATAGTAAATATTTGAATAAAGGACCTGTTTGCATTTTTAATCTGTTAATATCTGTCATTAAACCAAGCTTACAATGATACCAAAAAGTTAATACTTAATGATACAATCTGAACTTGGCACTTTCATTGATCTGTTCTGAACAAGATGATCTAAAATTTAAAAACTGTGAGTTTGATTTTCCCAGTATATTGATTTCACCTATCAAAAATTGATAAGTCCTCTATAAATTTTGTCTCTTCATAATCCAATCAAAACCATGAACCTGCTTCTTCCAAACTTTTCATGAACTGTTGTATATAAATAAACATGTGCATGTTCCACTCTCAAATCCCTTTTTTCTTAAATTTTAAGTTGCTGAAATTTAAAAATTCCATGTTAAGTGCTAGTGTTGCTATTGTGATTTTCATTCTCTACTAGCCCTGTGAATGACCTTCCCCTTCTTGCACCAAGACCAACACTCTGGGTTATTACCAATTCTTCTGTGATGGGGGGTTAAAATGTACTCTTTCTACCCTCTAGGCATCCTTTCTGAAGTTAATATTTGCATGAATTTTCTAGCAGAAGATAGATAAATAAATATTAAATAGATAGATAAATATTAAATGATCAACTTTTTGAATTACTAATATCATAAATCAATCTTTATTTTTATTGGATGAAGTATTGTAATACACTATTTTATTAAATTTGACTAGTATTTTACCTTCATCCTAATTTTAGTTGTTTTTATACAACTTATTAATTCGGACCACTGTTTCTATGGCAACAATTGTGCTGTTATTCATTGCCATAGAAACAGTGGCCCAAATTAATAAGTTGTATAAGAACAACTAAATTTAGGATGATGGTAAAAACTAGTTGAATTTAATATAGTGTACTAATATCATATTTACTATATTATGTTTACATATTAAATGTACAATGGAAATGTTGGTATCTGCTTACTTCCCATATTAGAAACCAACAGTCAAAACTGTCAACATAAGTTTCTTCAGCTTTTAAGTTGGTCTGGCTGGCTGGCTATCTATGTATGTATATATGTATGTATCATACATACCAGCTGCATCAATGGAGCTAGAGGGTTGATAATTTAAATGTTTATTGCTCATTAAGTCTAGAAAGAACCCCCCGCTCCAATAGGTTTTTAGTGGGGAGTTCAATTTGCAATGTAAGTTTATGCTAAATTTGTCCCTTAGTTTGTGTCCGGCAGCATTCAATCTTGTTTTTTTTTAAATTCAAACTTTTTAGTGATCACTGCCCAACAAAAGGGAAGTAACTTATTCATTGATTACCCCTTTTTCCAATTTTGTAATTGATCACCCCAACACAGCATGCTGCCAAAAGACGTTGGTCATATGACAGTTTTTATTGAGTGATTAACCAGACCTGTATACTTTTAGAATTTCCTGTGTCTTTATATATGTATTAATTAGAGTGAATGAAAGTTCTGATATGTATGTTTAAAGCCTACTCGTGATAGCCTGGGTTATCTATATATTTGAAACCATCAACCGAAACTGTCAACATAGGTTTCTTCAGTTTTCAAGTTGGTCTGGCTAGCTGGCTATATATGTATCATGAGTACAGGCTGCACCAATGGATAATTTAAACATTTACTCCTTATTATGTCTAGAAAAAACGTTTTTTAAAATTCCCCCCCAAAATAGGTTTTTATTCGAGTCTTCAATTTGCAATGTAAGTTTTTGCTAAATAGGTCACTTAATCTGTGTCTGGCAGCATTCACACATATTTTTTGAAAACTCAGACTTTTTTTTAGTTATAACCACCCAATTCAAGCGAGAGAAGTAACTTATTCATTGATCACCACTTTTTGTCCAATTCTTTTAATTGATCACCCCCAACATGGCATGCTGCGAAAAGATGTTGTTCACGTGATGATTTCTATTGAGTGACTAACCAGACCTGTTATATATATATATATACTAGCAGTACTCATCGAAAATCAACAGTGCATCTTTACAGTTTAGAGATAAAACTCATAATTTAATAACCAAAAAAATTATATATATATATGTTAAAATGTTCCTTATTCATTTAGAAATTTTGAAACACAATGAAAAAATACAATTATTGTTAATTTTTAAAAAGAATTACGTAAGACAATATTTTTTGTGGAAATATTTTATTTTTTATGCCTAGCCGGTCTTCTCTGCTTAATTCTATTACTGTAACTTTCAAGTTTTGGCTTGCTATTGTATTGGAAAAAACAACATAAACTTGTCTGCGGCTAAATACTAATTGTATTAAAAACTTTTTAAGCTAAAATTTTACCATAGTTTTACTTTGGATACTGGTACAGGATGCAAACTTGTTCCTCCACAAGCCTAGAATCGATAGATATGCAGACAAATAATTTTGAAAAAGATAGATACGAACAGACATATTGTGAAAAAAAATAAATTCATTATTTACCAGCGGTCAGGTGAAGGGGAGACAAAATCTTTGGCCTTCAGACAGATGTCGGGGAAAAGCTGGCCAGGGTATTTTGAACCTTTTTTATAGATTTGTAGAAGTCCCGGAAGTAACCGGAAGTCCAGAAACCAATCACTGCGCATGACTGGAGGGTAATTCAAAATGATCTGTATATAAACACCCCCGGAGACAGAGATGAGTTCGCCAAAGTTCTTTGAAGTTGCTGAAGTTAGTCGAAGTCCGCCAAAGTCGAACTACCGAGAATTTTGACCGTTAGCATTTGAACAAGCATTCATTACTCCCCTCCCCCACCGAAGACAGGAGTTAGCGTTACCATACCCCTGTCACCAAGGTTAATAGACGAAAGACCAAAAGGGCTTAAGTCGCAAGAAGAGGAGGAATTTTTTCACAAACAACCGTTATACACGCCAACATCAATAGACAAGGTTAGAGATTTTTGCTTCTTTTCGTCCTGACCGCTTCCAAAAGTTAAATTGTGTTCTTTGGATTTTGGATTTATACCCCCCTTCGGAAATAGTTACTCAGTAACAAAAATATTTTCAATAATATATATTTTTTTTGTTTAACGGCATATCGACCCTTGGTGGGTCATTTAGTGCTGAATTCAGTAGGGGGATGGGGGGGATCCCATGTCCCCATGACTAGAGACTTGAGGTGGGAGAATCCCAAATCCCTGTCACTGAGACAAATGCCACGAGGACCTTGATAAAGGGAAGGGGGTGGAGATCCCAAAAGCTTTTCAGGACGAATCCTGAGCACGCTAATGGTGATTGCCTCCCGACCAGCTGGCCAAGATATCCTGTGCAACTTCTCCCAGGATGATACCGGCGCATGCCACAAGGACTCCCGAAGGTCCGTGGTTCTCTGAACTTCGAGGCCATGGCGGTTTTGAAGAACAGATACTACACTTTGATCTTAGCCAGCGAAGCCCAATAATATAGAGATAAAGAGATATAAAGAGAGACTGAGACAGAAAATATAGTTAGATACAAGATAAGAGAAAGAGAGAGAGAGAGATTATGAGGAGAGTGCGACATTGTGAGAAATGACCTTGATAACCTTTTGACAGTTCCTTCGTGAAATATTGATTGATTCATTTTCACTTTTTCATTTTGATAATTTTTACCATCCTTTTATCAAACCGGAATAAAAATATTAATAATACTAATGATGATGATGATGATTCCAAAGTCTCATTTCAAAACTGAAATTACTGTATCCATTGCTGATGAAATGCTGTTCGAACACTGATCAATATTTTCAATCTCATGAATTTCTTATTTCATCAATACAAGTTATTTTATTCAGATGCATCCAAACGCATCTCAATAAGACACTTTTCGGTCAGTCGGTTCCGATTACATCAAACAATAATAACAAAGTGGTAATTTATTTACCAGCTGCATGTGACGTCATTAAAAGAACATTTAATCAATTTTGATTAACCAAACAAACTTTTTACATTATCCAATATAACCAAGAGAAGTAATTTGTATTTATTTAGAATCTATACTTACAAAAGTAAATCATAAATAACAAGTATCATTGTATAATTTTTAGATGTGTCCAAATGCATCTCAATAAGACACTTTTCGGTCAGTCGGTCGGTTCCGATTACATTAAACATCAGAAAGAGGAAGGAAGGGGTGATTTGTTTACCAGCTGTATGTGATGTCATAAAGAGAAAATTTATTTAATCAATTCCAAATAAAAAAAAATAGATGACATATTAAGCGTTTGTTTTCTACAGTATTGCCAAGTATCGTTTGTTATTAATAGTTGTACACTTACTTTAAATTAAAGTTACTAATTGTTTTTTTTAATAGCCAGATTTCCGGATGAATCATCCTCACCTTCCTCTTCCTGCTGCTACTACTACCACAACTAGTAATGCTACAACTACTATGTTTAGAATCTCTTTCAAATTGGAAATCACAGATATGGATGTAAGGATGGTGGATGCACCATTGAACTTATGGTTCTTGTTTTTAAATTTATCATAGAATTCACTTGTGGCTTCAGGAATAATTCCCGCAAACAACTGTTAGTTGGAGAAATATTGGGTCTAAAGTGTTGCTTCCAAGATGGAGTTATCAGTAAATAATGCCCAGAAGTTAAAGGCAATATACTCCGAGATACCTCTACTCTCTTTTTCAACATCTGTCTCT
>VCCN01004110.1:2143077-2164730 GCA_006491835.1 Architeuthis dux | reverse complement strand
AAATTCTCCTTATTGCTGCTGCACTTCATTGTAGATTCTCTTTATTGCTGCTGCACTTCATTACAGCGCTCTTTATTACTGCCACTCATTACATCTGCTCTTTTTAAGGGAAGTGTACATTGAAGGACACAAATCAGAAACAGAGTTATATAAACATGAATCAGAGGACCAGATAGTTATTTGGTTTCATTTCCTTAATAGAATTAATAATCACTAAATTATTTCCTTAATTCAATTAATAATCTTTTTAATGATTTTAACCAGATTCATTATTTAAAATACAATTAACCTTTCCAATGGCCCATTGATGCCAAATACTAAGAATCTTCTCTTGCTTTGCTAACCATTGATTACTCAAAACTTTAAAGGAAGACTTCCTTCAGGACAAATCATCGGCAATAAATGGTACAGTACTACAACCACCAATCATTGCTGCAAATATGATTAATGCTCTGCCTTTATTATTCCTCAAACAGATTTTACAAGCATGTCTTTGAAAATGTTACATTGCATCTTTGCAATTAGTCACATATATTTTACAAATAGATAAAAATCATATTCTATATACTTTTAAATATTAGCTCATCCATTGATAAATATATGGAGTTGGATTAATTAATCCATAGCCTGACACAGTTATAAGCTGAATTTTAATATTCACCACTGAATTAAGTGCCTTGACAAAGAAAGAGATTATGTTGAAAAATAAATATTTGCTTTTTCATTCGGCTACTGACATATTAATATACTTACATATGAGGGTGGAGTAATAATTCCATAGCTTGACACATAGTTATGAGCTGAATTTTTATATGCCATTTTCATTATGTTTAATCTATGAGATTAATATTCACCACTGAATTAAGTGCCTTGACAAAGAAGGAGATTATGTTAAAAAATAAATATTTGTTGTGTAAAATAAATACTTTTTTCATGATTAGGCTACAAACTTATTGAGATACCTATGTAAGTACTGTTGAACTATGTACATCCACTTTGTTCGCCATCAACTTGAAATAGCACATTATAATGGATATACGCTGAGGTCTTCAATTCACTTTATTACACTCAAACTCAGGCGACTATTCGCACGGATGCCAACCACTAGAACTGATTTAAACACCATAAAATATCAGAAAGAGGACTCCTGAATGATAGAGTTCCACTACTGACCATTAACAAAGAAATCTAACAGAGTTATCTTTCTTTGTAGAAGATCTATTAATATATTGACATGAGCACTTGATGAAAAAGTATGACTATCCTTAATTTTCAAGAGTGTCTTCACAGATTAAATTTCTTGTGAAAACTCTTTCTCTTCTTATTAGCTGTTCTTCTTTTCGCCATTCCTTTAACGCTTGATGCCATGAAGTTTTTAGTGGCTAAATACTGGTTGTGGCAAGTATATTCTTGTTTTATCAAAAGTTTATCATTGGGCCTCTTTATTTTCATTGAATGGCATGGAGACACTCCATCATAATAGAATCATTTACAGATTCTTCAATAGTAAGGTAACTTGTAATGATAAAGTTAGTGTTTTGGGAGAGTGTCAAAATAAAGAAAGTATTACACACTGTAGACATCCTAACAAGTGTATAAAAATTGTACTTATAACAGAACTGTGAATTGGAGTAAAAATAGACTATATTATATGCTTCAGTTTAGTCTAGGAACTCCATTAGCTCATGACTCAGAGGAAATATTGGTACAAAAAGTGGTACTAAAGATGATTGTCTTTACGGGTGGCAAAATTATGTCCAAAAATGCTTCGATGGACACGACAGATGCACAGATTAAGTGAGTAATCACATAATTTAACATCGAAATCATGGATTTTCTCCAAAATAAAAAAGGAGAAAAGCATAAATATTTTATGGTCTATAATCATTCAATAGGCATTATAGTTAGACTGGAGTTTAGTATAAGGCCAAAAAAACCATCTAAACAAAGAAATATAGGTTTTATTTAAAGGTTTTCAAGAAAATGTAAGTAACTTTTGCCCTCATTTTACTTTTCAAGTGACACCAAATAATGTTTTTCTCCCAAACAATACAAAGAATATCACTGGAATTGGTCTTGAGATTTGCACGAGAATATCAGAATTTGGCTATTAATGACAAACCTTGTCCAAAACTGCTGCTATAGTTATATATGTTACCCATACTCCTAGTTCTGAGTATTCCATTTCAATAAACAATTATCAACAAAAAATATACTTTATCTATATGTCTTCATCAAAAATATCTTGTTCATTCTGCTCATCACGTGTTAAGTAAGTATCATGTGTTATTCCCCTTAGACAGAAGACTTCAGCTAGGGGGCGCTGTTTCACGTTATGGAAAACGAGCAGCAATTGTTGATCAGTAGGAGAAAGCCTTTCGTAGTACACACACGTTAGGTTAACTACGGTCACTATATGAATAAAGGATCTCTGTAAGTACATAATACTTTGTTGCATTTTTAATCTGTTAATATCTGTCATTAACCCAAGCTTACATCACGGTCTATTATACTTAGATTACTCATTTCAGCAATCCATCAACCATTTTCATACTCTGCAGACAAATGTACAAAACCAAAATGCATTGTTACATTTAGTACCCCCAAGTGTACCAATACTCCAAATTTGGACTCCTGGCCCATGGACTACATTTGTTGTGGATGATTTCCGTGGTATTTTCACAATTGTTTGTGTATTATAAGTTAATTTGACTCGAGGTGATTTCTAGATTCCTTCAATAATCAAACAGGTTCAGCTAAAGACAGGTATCTCCTGGTTTTCAACATGAAGAGGGTGCATGGTGCCTCTATAATGTTTTGTGGAAAATAAGGAATAAGTCTATACAATTAGATTTGATCTCCTGCCACCATTGGCTCTTGTAGCTCAGGTGGTAGAGCAGCTGTCACAGTAAGACAGGCAACTTATTTCCAATCTGCACTGTTAACTAACAGCTGCGGAATGACGGCTGAGTAGTTGTGATGGAAAGCAAGTGAAATTAATATTCAGGTAAATTTACATTTGAAGGCAATGAAAATAGTAATTAATAATACTTGTTAATTTCTATGTTGAAATGTTTATGAGTTAGAATAGAAAAAGAAATATTGATGAAGATAGTGAACGCTCTAAGTAAAACTACAGGTGAGTGTAGAGTTCAGACTATCACCTTTACTAAATGTTCAATAATTATTTTTCTTCTGAGTTATTTTTAGTGCTACCTACTCATACATCCTTGCAGATGTATCTTACCTTATTAGAAACAGTCAACTAAAACTGTCAATATAGGTTTCTTCAGTTTTTAAATGATTCTGCCTGAATGGAGCTAGAGCTAGAGGACTGAAAATTTAAACATTTACTCATTAGAACAAAATGTTTATTTGTTTTTTCGAAACTACCGCCAAAATAATTTTTTTTTTTTTTTTTTGAGGAGTCAATTTAAAATGTAATTTTATGTTAAATTGGTCCCTTAGTTTGTGTCTGGCAGTGTTCACGCTTGTTTTTTGAAAATTCAGACTGTTTTAGTGATCTCTGCACAACAAAAGGCAAGAGAAGTAACTTATTTTCCCATTTTCTAATTGATCACCCCCAACATGGCAAAAGACATTGGTCACATGATGGTTTCTATTGAGTCACTAACCAGTCCTGCCTCATGAATGTTTTTAAATAAATTTACCAACAAAATAGTCACCTCATCAATGTTTAATAATACATACAAGCTTCTCTTCGGTTAAAAGAACCATCCCAACAAATTTATTTTTTACTGCAAAACATTGCTTTAAGATGAGTGTACCATTCAAAATGGTTATCTACTAAATATTTCTAACTTATCATCCAATAAATTTGAGTTTAAAAAAGCTATCTTCACATCTCAACTCTTTGAGGCACGTTTCTCTTTCTTCCGCTTTGAACTATTCTGCCATCTGTTGATCAGCCTGGGTACTAAACAAAATGGTGGGACAGTATAAGAACCTCTGTGCTGCTAGATATATAAAGATACAAAGGTGGTATTAAAAATGACACACCACGCAGACGCCAACACTTCAAAATAGAGATGAAATTTAATGCAGGATGCTTCAAAGAGTTCATATGGAATATCTAATGTGCCATGAAAATTTTGAAGAAAGTAAAAGCAAAAAAATCAAGCCTGGTTGCTACAGTGTCAAACTCCATTCCTACTTCTATTCTGACTGAAGATGATTACTGTAACTGTAAATATAAATATATATATATATATATATGAAAAGTCTTTTGGTGCTACATAATTTTAAAATTCCCCTGATTAGCGGATACATATTAAACAGAAACAAATAAATATAAACATATATATTTACAACATATATATATGACACTAGACAAAATAATTCCTGAAGAGCTTTTTTCGTTTGACATTCTTCAGAGGAGAACTGTCAGATATAATACAGATTTGAAAAAAATTATCGCTTAGGAGATTTGAAATCACGTCACAACCTTGTCTTAAGTCATAATGTCTTGGATTGTTGTTCTACAACGTGCTCCAAAGCCAGTTAAATAGTATTAGCAAAAAAAGATTTTTTAAATATATAAGACTTATCAGTTTGGCTCAGTTTTTGTAGAGAGCCGCCTACCAATCACTTGGTTATGATTTCAAATCACAGTAGGGAAATGTTAATTTCATATATCAGTTAGGTTTAACGTGACGTGATAGACAAACACTGAAGAGTTTACTCCTCTGAATTAGGTGAGGATTAATTCTTCTTGTTCTTGTTACAGGGAGAGAAACAAAGTCAACTCCAACCCAGACAAAACATGTGTTTGTGTAAAACTAATTTCCTTAAATCTTTATCAGAAAATAATCTAGCCTATAATCCTTAATATAATTTGCAACATGTCAGTCTGTCTGGGACAATAAACAGAAAGAAAGGAAGTCGGTAATGCAAACACACAAACACAAAATCAGCTGTTCTGCTGTGTGTATATGTGTGTGTTCATTGGCTGCTGATGATATAACTACAACTACTACTACTACTGTTGCTGAGGTGTTAATTTCGTTTTTTACCTAAAATGAATACAAGAATTTTAGTTGACAATACCTTGCGTTAACCTTTCAGTTTACTGTGTAAACATACTGACACAGAGCACAGCTTTAAGTATACCATTAGCAAAGTAATGGGCATTTACTAGCACCACTAGTTTTATAGTTTCTCACATTCTAGGAACACATTGTTCAGTACAGAAAGCTAAGAGTTAATAAATGTCTAATAACTTTTCTTGTAACTTCTAGCATGATGTGTGCAAAGTGTAAATAATCATTTGACTGAGTTCCCATCTGGAACTAGTTACCCCTCAACCATCTTTTAAGGAGTGACTTATATCTGAGCTTTTTTTTTTAATAAATGTTTAGTACTGTCCATAGTTATGAGAAGGGTCATTAACATTCTAAGAGATTTTCGCACGATTGAACTCCTTGTTTTTGTGTTTGAAAAAATATTTCTGTTTTACCACCATCATATTCGGATAGTACACCAGAAGAAGGCTGTAGATTGGATTCTGCTTAAATGGAATGGAAACCTATCTAAGGTGAGCACAGGTTAGCAGAAACGAATACATAGGTTAGTGTTAGTAATATTGTCTACAATCATCCAAAATATCTCTTTAAAATGGATTTAGTAATTCTGCCTAACTTACAATAAAATACAGTTGGAAATTTGACCAAATACAAATGATAACTAAGTAAAGTGTGTGCAGCTGCATTGCATGTCGGCCTGGTTGCACCAGTGGATGATTGACCATTAGGCTGAGTAGGTTTAAGCCTAGGGGGCCTGGAAGGAAGTGGGGTCCAAGAGCAAGAAAATTGTTTGATTGAGTGGACACGCAAGCTTTTTTGATTCTGTAATTGATTTGTATAACTTTATGATATACGTGTAGTACGTAATGCAAGGACATTGCAGACGCGGATGAGAGGGGTGGTCGGCTTGCAGCAGAGAGGAGGGATCGAAGGAAGCGTGCAGCAGCAACCCTCGCAACCCATGTGCAACAGAGACTGCCACACCAGGCAATACCTAGACCCAAAGTTCAGATTACACTCTGGGGATGCATCGGTTATGTTCTCCCAAGACTAAGCCACCAATCATGACATAATACATAGTATAATGATAGAAGTTTTAATGTGACCTAATGCTAGTTTTTTTTCCATTCAACAAAGAGCAGGGCAAGGTCAGGGGGAGCCTTACTAAAGCTCAGCCTAAAGACCCAGGTGGTAGATATTATGTCACTGCAAACCATGCAGCAAATAATCACTGATACTATTGTTCGGACTGAGATCCTCATCTTGGTTGTCATTTTCACAACGTTTCGGCCGATGTACCCTCCGGCCTTCTTCAGGTGTCAAGTTTTGTCGGTAACTTACCGGAACTATGTTGTGAAAATGACAACCAAGATGAGGATCTCAATCCGAACAATAGTATCAGTAATACTAACACCTCATCTCAGAAATACCGAACTCAGTTAGAAAATAATCAGTTGGAAAATTGTCCAGGTACAAATGACAACTAGTAGAAGTGTGTGCATCTGCATTGCATGTCAGCCTGGTTGCACTTGTACAATTTTTCAATGCACTCCAACCACTCCTGTTGCTCTGATAATGATTGTAGCTTAGAGCAATTTGTAAAATTGCAAATGCCTGATTGCTTGAATCACTTGGGGGAACCAATAAGAATTTCTTTCTTTTACATTGGTAGCTGGAGAGGTGTGAGCGGTATAAGTTGATGGCATGGACAATAGAATCGGAGAGCTGAGTTGTTTATCCGAGACTATTTACATTCACTTCACACTAATGCCCTTGGGAAAGGCATGGACCCCCCGCCCCCCAGCTAAGGGTAAAATAGCAAGGCAGATTGGTCTTTCTAGCCTTGGGAGGCAACCAGTCTAGGAGAAGGACAATTATAAATTCAAAACCACGGGCTGGAGTCCCTAAGGCAATCCAACGCTGTCTTCAACCTCATTCTGTTAACTTCTGTGACGACACTGGTGGCAAACTGTATCGGCCCTTGACCTTCCGTTGGACAACATCGGTGCATGGAGAGGGGAGATTTGCTGCATGAGCAAGTACCTGTCTTCCACACAACCTTGGCAAGGCCTGTGCCCCGGAGAGGCTTAAAGCATTCTCCGGGTGTGGATCCAAAGTCTCACAAGAGTGAAAGATGCCACCATCACATTTGAAACATTTCATTTGGTAGCCTAATGATCAAGGCACTGAATTAAAAGGCATTCAGATTTGTTGTTTAAGCAAAGAGAATTTTTACTCCAGTCTTATAATCTTCATTGTGCTGAGTAAGTGAGACTCATTAACCATTAAGAGAGTGTTTGATTCATCTAAACAGATTGTACTGTTTAGTTTAATTAACACATCCTAGATGAGCGGTTAGAGTACTGGTATGTAGCTGTTTATTAATCACTGCTACCCACAACAGACCGGTTTGAAGACTGTTGCTGGGTTTAGGTTATTCCTGTGTTCTGATATTTATATGTATGTATCCAGACTTCGCCCAGCCGTTACCGGTCATAGTAGAAACTTAAAATTTTGCACACACCCTCCCTTCAATGAGTAGGAAAAATTTTTTATAAATTACCCCCTAAATAGGTTTTTACAGGGTTCATTAGTTTGTATCCAGACGCATTCACACTTTTTAAAAAAAATTTTATAATCATGAATTTATGGTTCAAACCTTACTTGTAGCATTTTCATCAACGTAACTTAATTTTATCACAAGGTAAAAAGGAGTATATATTGGTGGTGATTATGATTCATAATTTGGAATACTAGTGTTCACTGTTTTTATGACATAAAATGCAATAGTTGGACTCAAAATGTGGTCATTAGACTTCAAATTAAAAATGTATGGTTCAGTTTTTATTATTCACCAAATAAATCTCTAAATATAACAGCAGGAAACTAACAGTAAAATAATACACATTTTTTTTATCATTTATAAGGTTGGTAAGGTTCATTAATAATAAAACTGTTTTCTACTGTTGTATAACTGTGCAGACTTAAAGGTCGAGATAAAGTGTGATATAGTGATATTTACTAAGCTTAACCCTTTATAGGCCACCCCTAAAAATATTTTAGTATGTTAAACTATATCTAATTACAAGATATTTTCAATTGCAAGTTTTCAGGAATTCTTTTGTTTATGGGGGCAAAACCCCCTCTGATGAAGTGATTATATATGGTACCTCACCCAAAAATTTAACGAAAATGGAAAATATTAAAAAATTAAAGTAGAAAGTTAAATAAAACATAGAATTAAAGAATAACATCCAATAAAATAAATAGATACAAAAAATTGATATTGACAATAAAAAACATAACACTTCCGGGTTGATTTTAAAATTGTATTATGCGGGCCCAAAACAGGCTAATTTAATGGGGTGTGGTATGCCTCAAAACAGTTTCTGTCTTTGTTTAAGCACAAGTGTACTTTGCAAAGCTTGCAGACCATATTGGTGCGGATTATGTTGTCTTTGTGGCTAACAGGTCCTTAGGTGATCATATATAGTCACTTGCCCCATAAAGGGTTAAGTAGCTTAGTAGTCAGATATCCAGTGAGGACTATACTAGAGACTTGGTCTGCAAAAAGAGCTTGCTAACCCCCAGGCTGCAGTAGGCACCTTTATAAAGTGGATTATATTTACCAGGGAAAAGAAAATCTACAAATCATTTAAATCATTATTTCCTTCCCTCCCCTAATGTGACTCCAAGTCATGTTTTGAGATTTTGTCTCATGTCAATTTCTGGGATTGGGTATATCTGGCAAACTAGCATATTCCTTGGTCAATGATCTTGGTGTTGAAGTACCTCTCTTAGTACAGATACACCACTGATTTTCCGGCAACTGATGGTCTGACACCTCTTTTAATCCAGACAAAACTATGAGAAGACACTTGAATTTCTCGTGGCTCATAGCTTTGACCTTTCACACACTTGAATTTCTTGTGGGTCAAAGCATATGAAACAACTTTGCACGTTCAAGAAGATGACCAAGACTAATGAGTTTCAAAGCTGTAGTCATGCATCTACAAATCCTTCAACTTCAAGTAACCAGGATTTTACTCCTTAAACACTTTGGCTGTGATGCAACTATCACTTGTATAACAACCAGTAATCATGAGAGGTCCTTCTCTTCCAGACCTTTCTGATTAATTATATAGTGCAAGAAAAATTGTACAATTTGTCACGCTGAGAGTGGTAGTACTTCAAAATTCTTTGTAAATACAGTATTATATTTGTTTAATTAATATACCTGTATCTGTTTCATTTATATTGATTAACTGCATCATTTATATTAATGTATTGCATTTAACCATTTAATTCATGTTAGAAACTATCAGCCAAAATTTGATATGGAAGCTGTGTGAAACATATGCTATTGGCGCGACTATATATCATATTTGTATTTGTTTAATTAATATACCTGTATCTGTTTCATTTATATTAATGTATTGCATTCAACCATTTAATTCATATTTAACATTTGTTTTATTTTAGTTTCTAACAGTCCTAATGCTTTAAAGATATGAGATGTGCATAACTAGTGGGTCAAAGGAGTATTATTGAATTATTATTACATGACCTTGACTGGTCCAGCAAAATGGATAATCCAGCAATGGTTCTGGAACAAGGTTGCTGAAAGATCAGTGGTCTACCTGTAATTTAAATGCCCAGCCAAACAACAGAACAACTGAGCTTGTTGAGTTTGTCTTTTGTTGCAAGATGCATCACATGTAAAGGCCACATCAATGACACTAGCAGGCTAAACATTTAAACATTTACTCCTAATTATGCCTAGAAAAAACTTTTGTTTTTTGAAAATTCCCCCCCAAATAGGTTTTTAGTGGGGGGATTCAATTTCCGATGTAATTTTATGCTAAATTGGTCTCCGGCAGCATTCACACTAGTTTTTTGAAAATTTGCTCAACAAAATGTGAGAGAAGTAATTGTTAAAAGCAATTATAAATGGAATAGAGTAATACTTTGATTAGTGCAGGTTTTGATGTAGTACAGTTATGGTATTGTTGTATAAATTAGTGTAACTAAGCGTAAGCAGAAACAAAAACACATTAAATTATAATAAGACGTTGATCAGTGTGGTTTTGAACAGTATGGACATTTTGGAATGATTAACTGCACTAATCAAGTGTTAAACACCAATTATTGACAACATTGGTATATCATCAATGTTGCTATTTACTTATCTTCTTTGTCAACATTAAAATTTAACACAAGTGATTGTGTTTAACTCTTAAATTCATAAAAAACATTGAATGTCACTATCAAGGGAGATAATTCTGACTAAAATTAATCCTATTCATTGAAGAGTTCCACTGTAAATTACAAGTGGTTACAAGCCGTCTATGAATTTAAAAGTTAAACTGTACATGAATGCAGCAGACGATAATGATTGCAAAAAGAATGTATACTTTTACATTTTACTATTAGTTTGTCTAAAAAAATGACGGCCATTTTGAAATAACAGCTTTATTAAATTGAAACTTTCTTGTTGAATTCAAAGAGTTTTTCGGCCAATTGAACTTCTCTTTGTTATTTTGGTTGTTCCCACAATGTTGATATATGCCATATGTATCAACATGTTGGCTAAATGTATAAATCAGACCAGTATGGAATTCAACTTAATGTGGTGTTTGCGGCTCAACAGGGACACAGTATGGAAGTCCTTGTCTATCAAATAAAGGAGTTAAAAACATCTGCAACCTATGTTACAAGTGTTGCTGATAAAATAAAAAAAGAATTTTCTTTGCTACCATTATTCAGCACTACCGAAAAAAAGTCCCTCTCTTTACATATGGAACACCTAAGGAACAAAAAAATAACAAGAATGAGTTCAATTTCCTAAAAAACTCAAATGACTCAAAATTATAGACAATATCACTTGTTGAACATCTTTGCATTTTCAGTTTGCTTTAGATTCTTTGGCCTTTTGGCTAAGATCAAAGTGTAGTATATGTTCTTCGAACCACCATGGCCTCGAAGCTCAGAGAAACACGGCCCTTCGGGGGTCCTGTGGCATGCTCGGGTATTGTCCTGGGAGAAGTTGCGCAGAATATCTTGGCTGCGGCTGATAATGCGCTAAGATCAAAGTTTAGTATCTGTGCTTCGAAACCGTCATGGCCTCGAAGTTCGGAGAAACACAGCCCTTCAGGGGTCCTGTGGCATGCTCGGGTATCTTTGGATACCTGGGATCCGTCCTGAGGAGCTTTTGGACCCATCCCGGTCCTCGTGGCATTTGTCTCAGTGACAGAGATTTGGGATTCTCCCCCTCAGGTCTCTAGGCACAAGGACATGGTCTCCCCGCCCCGTTCGCGTGCAGGCCGACCCCACATTAAAAAGACTTCATGTCAAATTTGCCCCCGTGGGGAGACGAATAAAGAAAAAGATCAAAGTCTAGTATCTGTTCTTCGAAACCGCCATGGAACTCAAAGTTCAGAGAACCATGACCTTCAGGGTTCCTTCTGGCATGCTCGGGTATCATACGGGGAGAAGTTGCACAGGATATCTTGGTCAGCTAGTCGGGAGGCGATCACCATTAGCATGCTCAGGAATCGTCCTGAGAAGCTTTTGGGATCTCCACCCTTTTATCCCAGTCCTCGTGGCATTTGTCTCAGTGACAGGGATTTGGGATTCTCCCCCCTCAAGTCTCTAGTCACAGAATTCAGCACTAAATGACCCACCAAGGGTCAATGTGCCGTTAAACAAAACAATTAATCATTAGATTCTTGGATATTATTTGTTTTGCCAGCTTGCAATACTTGCGCCATTTCTTGGGCAATGTGTCAAAGTTTTTTCTTCAATTAGCATCCTTAGTTGATCATCTACAATTGCAGAAAGATGTCCTCCGCCTTCTTAATTTGAGAGATTTATATTTCCATTACAAAATGTTTGCTTTATCCACAGTATTGCTGGCTTCAAAGTGTTTCCATTACTTAGGGCCTGGTTAATGTTAGTAATTTGAGAAGCATTACAGACAAGTTTATACTCACAAAAAGAAGTACACCTCATTTTATTGTAAGTTTTGGACAGAGAAGATGCAGAATCAAAAATTGAAAAAAGAAAAAGGTAAGCACATAAATGAATAGTACAACGTTTAATCTTACAAAAAAAAAGATGGTTAAAATTTCAATTATTAATACAGAAAATAAACAATGAAAATTATTTTCAATTCAGTGTTCTGGACGTTATAAATATTAAAATTCTAAAACTTTTTTTTTTTTTTTAAATTTTTTTTTTTAACCTTAAAATTTTTAAATCCATGTTTTTATAAACATAGTTCCATCTCGTGTATGTCTTCTGATGCACATGTTACGGCTGTTTAGGCCATTTTCAACAGCTTAACTGAAGATCTTGCAAGTGTGTTGTAGGCGTGAGCATTATTAAATTATTTTTGATTGGTCAAACAGTTTCAAATTGAACCAATCATATATGCTGTGATCAATGATCAATTAAAAAGTTGGAAAAAGGGGTGATCAATGAATACATTACTTCTCAATTATTAATAGAAATTTATAATTTAGCTGCTTCCTATTCGATTCCTCACTAAAACTACTGTGCACTCTGCTGAATGTCTTTTAGATCAAAAGGGTTTAACTTTAACGAAGCAATGATTTTTGCAATCATTGCGGTCCATGCTGACTGATTGTTGAAACTTTGGCCTTAGAGCAAAGTTTTGTTTTAGTAAAAGAACTAGCTGTCAAGAATTCAACAAGAATTAACCAATTTTTAGTCATGACTAAATTGTTAAAATTTGAAATGGGTCATTATTTTTCAGAAAAAAATCATCAATGTCATACATAATAGATATTTGTAATTATATTGTTTTTAGCAACAATGTCATTTTGAATATGTCAGTTCACCAAAATAAAATGAAAATAATAATACATCAAGTTTTATTATTGTGAGGTGTTAAAAATGCTACAAATCAATTTTTTTACAAAATCATTAATGAGCAGATGATAATCCAAGGGAAATTATGAATCACTATCTCACCCATATATACTGTGTTGGGGGTGATCAATTAAAAAGTTAGAAAAAGGGGTAATCAACGAATGAGTTACTTCTCTTGCCTTTTGTGGCTGTGATCACTAAAAAGGTCTGAATTTTCAAAAAGCAAGTGGGCACAAAACTAGTGACCAATTTAGTATAAACTTACATTGCATATTGAACCCACCTCTAAAAACCTATTTAGGGGGGGAATTTTCAAAAAACAAAACAAAAACATTTTCCCTACTTGTGCAAAATTTCAAGTATCTACTATGAACAGTTAGGGCTTGGCCGAAATCTGGATACATACATAGATACATATAAATGTTAAAAAAAAACATGGATAACCTAAACCCAGCAATAATCCAGTGTTGTGGGTAGTGGTGATTAATATCTAAAAAGAAAAAATATGTGCCTATCTGATATCAAATGAATTGTTTATTGGATTAGTGAATTAAAGCAGTTTATTTTTTAGAAAAAGTTAATCAAAACTGTCAACATCAGCATAGGTTTCTTCAGTTTTTAAGTTGGTCTGGCTGGCTGACTATGTATATATGATGCATACAGGCTGTATCAATGGAGTTAGAGGGCTAAAATTTTTAACATTTACTCCTTATTATGTCTAGAAAAACCTTTTTGTTTTTTATCATCCCCTCCAATAGGTTTTTAGTAAGGGGTTCAATTTACAATGTAAGTTCATGCTAAATTGGTCCCTTAGTTTGTGTCCGGCAGTGTTCACACTTATTTTTTTTTTAAATTCTGACTTTTTTAGTGATCATAATATTATGCATATTACATAGTAGAAAATATGGTACTTATTTTTTTACACTGGTATGATACTAAGTTCAGTGAACTAGCTCGAGACTGAACTCATTGTGCCACCATTATTAATGCACTTGTATTTTTATTATGATGTAACTTATCAATCCAGTGTTATGAGCAGAAATACAATAAAACTATGGCAAAGTTGTTGGCATTGTTTGTAGATTTTCATTCAAACTTATCAATACTGAAATAAACATTGAAGACGAATTAGCCAAGAATCAGTGGAAAATAATCAAAAGTCGATGAGCAAAGATAATGTCCTTTTCAATGTGTCAAATCTCTAAAGAAAGCAGAGAGAAATAGGTGAAGATTGTCACCGCCACTTGAACCCTGGTGTTTATCATCATTGTTAAGTAAGTATCTTGAGTTATCCCCCTTAGACAGGAGAGCACTTATCGACTTCTGGGAAGGGAGAACTGTTTATATTCTGGTGGGCGAGCCACCATATTGGTTTTTAGAGAATGAGAAGACACACAAGTCTTGTTGCTGTAAATAAGTATGAATAAATTGGCTCTGTGAGTACATCTTTTGTTGCATTTTAAATCTGTTGATATCTGTCATTATAATCTTTTACAATCATCATCAACCATTTAAAGTCCATTGTTAGACACAGGCCATTCCCCATAGTTTTTTTACACTTGAGCATCACGGTGCCAAATATTCTGAATTTTTCCAGATCATCAGACCATCTTACTTTTTGTTGGCCACAATTTCACCCATGGTCTCAAAGGATCCATGTTGAGAGTCGTAATGTCCAGCAGTTGCCTGATATCCTTGCAACATGGCCTTCCCATCACCATTTAAGTTTTCTAATGGCCTTTAGGATATCTCTGACACCAGTATTTTCTCTGATATATATTGTTTTATGATCTTTCCATGTGATATTTGGCATGATTTTTCCTGCACACATTGCATGATTCTTAGTTTGAGAGCCAATTGGTTATGTTCCAGTTCCGTAAGTGACTATCAGGAAGATTTATTGGTTGTAGATCCTCCTTGGATAATAAGATATTCTTGAAGATTGAACTTGCTCTGCCAAAGGCTTCTAGCATACTAAAAGCCCAAGCAGATAACTCCACTCTTTTCAGTCTTTTTATTTCTCTTCTCCATTACCTGGACTCTCATAGCTATCTTCATCCCCTGTCATTAAATTTCTTTATTGGAGCAGACCTGACCACACAGGTTGCTGCCTCTGAAAACTAGCGATTAATTTGTGACAAAGACCAGTCTATTTGTGATGTTTTCGCAGGATGTACAGTAGAAAGATATTTTGGGCAAAGTAATTTGTGTAAGTTAGGAGAAAAAAAAACATTATCACAATAAAAAGGGCGTCCGGTAAATTGGTTGCCGGAAAAATTCATCGCCAGTTAATTTGTGGGGCAATTTGTTAATAGGACCAAGACAATCTTAATATTTGAGGCCCCCACCCTCAGAGGGGAAGCAATGTACTGGATTTGGCCTGCAGGCTGTAGTGCTGACCCTGATGTAATACATGGATTCAATGAAGAGTCAAGAACTGTTTTAAACATGAATGTAAACATAGGCTTAGAGAAGGTTATCTGTAAATCAATCTTATTATTATTATTGAAGGAAGTATTGTAACACACCACTTTTTATTAAATTTGACTAGTTTTTACCTTCATCCTAATTTTAGTTGTTTTTATACAACTTATTAATTTGGGTCACTTATTATTGGCTGAAGTATTGTAACACACCACTTTTTATTAAATCCTTTATTCATACATATTTACAATGACCACAGTCAATGACACACGTGTCTTCTTGACCTCCTAAAACTAATATGGCTGCTTGTTCACAAGAACGTAAAACAGCACCCCCTTACTGAAAGTCGATAAACGCTCTCCTGCCTAAGGGGGATAACTCAAGATACTTAACACACAAGTCATGGCTGGTATTATGCAACTGTTGTATACCTTACACTTTAGGCAAATTGCTCTTCAGAATGTCTCTATTCATACCAAATGCTTTAATAATGCAAATATCTAAAACTACTATGGTGGGAATGATGGTTTTAAATAATTGGACAGTCCCTTGATTGTAGATATGTTCTAACCTTTGCATCAGAGAAATCCAGTGAATTGATTTAGCCACCTTCTTTTTGATTCCTTACTAATCTTTAAAATTGCTGTGCGCTCGGCTGAATGTCTTTTAGATCAAAAGAATTTAACTTTAATGAAGCAATAATTTTTGCAATCACTGTAGGACACGCTGACTGATTGTTGAGAATTCGGCCTTAGAGCGAGGAATTACCGAGGTTACTTCCAGGTGAAAGAAAATTTAAAAAAAATAAAAGCCTATGTAGAGTGGAAATCGGCCCACGTACTAAAAGTTCCATTTGTTTTCTTTTCTTTTGACTTTTTAAATATTGAAATGATTATGTCAATTTGAAGATTTCGGTAAAAGAAAGAATTATTGTTTCTGGAAGCTCTTGAAAGACATTCTATGGGCATTTTACTATATTTCTTCAATTGAAAGTGTCAAGTGTTGGGTTTTTTCATTTTTTTTTTTCTTTGATGCAAATACCATTTGAGTGTTTAACATTTATAAATGATATTTTGCACCAGGCAAAAGTCTTGAAATAAAAGAAACAAAGAAAAAGTGTAAAAGGAATGACATTTCTTTGTTTATTTTTTTTTTTCCCCTATCTTGAATGATTTTTTTGTTTTTCTCTTTTCTAATTTTTATTTTTATTTTTTAGATTCATTACTTTCTTTTTTCTGTTTGTTTCACTCTTTTTATTCATTCATTATTGGTTTTTATTTTTGAAGTTTTTTCCAATGTTTCCCACTCATTCTTTCTTTCTGGCTTTAATCTTTGTTTTTTTATTTTGCTTCTTTTCTTTATGATTTAGTCTTTCATTCTTTCTCACTGGCTTGTACTTTCTTTTGCTCACTCATTTATGCATTTGTTTGTTTATTTGTTCATTCTTTCTTCCATTCATTCATTCATTCATTCATTTGTTTGTTCCCTCATTCATTCTTTCTTCCATTCGTTCGTTCGTTCATTCTTTCTTCCATTCGTTCGTTCGTTCATTCTTCCATTCGTTCGTTCGTTCATTCATTCTTTCTTCCATTCGTTCGTCTGTTCCCTCATTCACTTGTTTGTTCTTTCATCCATTCGTTCGTTCATTCTTTCTTCCATTCGTCTGTTCCCTCATTCACTTGTTTGTTCTTTCATTCATTCGTTCGTTCGTTCATTTATACTCACTTTCTTTCTCCATTGGAATAATAAGTCAAAGTTAACTTTATCATTGCAACCAGTAAATGGGAAATGACTCAGTTACAAACCTCAGAACCTTCCCAATCTCCAAGAAATGTCACCTCTGGTCCCCAGCCAAAGACTAAAACAAAAACACAAAACAATTCACTAATCCTGATTGGATCAGCTTTGAAGAACTCTAGCACCAGAAGTGATAGTAAAAGCACTAGCTGTCAAGAATTCACCAAAAGCTCACTGACTTTCAATACTTAATGCTTAATGTAGAGATTTGTCCGTCAGCTTAGCAGATTAGAGCATATGGAATCTGGAAGCAGGATAATGGGTTGGCAGCTCTTTCAACTGGAAAGAGCAACTGTCTGCCGAAGACGGTTTTCCATCTTGGAAAATCCACGGAGCAAAAATGTTATTAAGGATAATTTGAACGTGTCGTAAGAATGATTTGATTTTTATTTGATTTTGAACAACACTTTTATTATTAGTATTAATATTATTATCACATCCTTTTTCTACTAATTCATCATCATTATCACCATTTTGTTTTTTTCCTTCATTATTATCATTATTACTTGTACTCGTTGAATATTCACACCAGCATTCACTGGTGGCTTTCACTGGAGATCAACTGACAGCAAGTCTTCTCAATTTATTAGTAATAGTATTAGTATTATGATACAAATTCAAACAGCCCCTTTTAAGGGATTTTTCTTCTGTTGCAAATTCATCGAATCTGGACTCTGCAAGTTGTTCAGTTATTAATTTAAAAATCTGGATATTCCATTTTTGTAGAGTTTGATGTTCACCTTTTAAGCATTTTAACTCGTTAAAAACTTTGGAATATCTGCTCTTCCACTGTTGTACACCGTGCTGATAAATCTACTCACGTGTATCTTGCTCTGATTTTAACAAGTTGATCAGTTCTTCATATTCGGAATCTTTATTTTATTTTTACTTAGGGGGACAAAAACAAAACAAAACATTTTTATTATTAAAAAAAGAAATTATATGCACACCCAAGTAAACAAAAAAAAAAAAGTGGGGAAGTGCTTTTAAGTAAGTATCATGAGTTATTCCCCACTAAGGGGTACTGTTTTACGTTCTGGTCAACGAGCAGCCATATTGTATTGTTTATTAGTAGATTGGAGAGAGATCAAAAACACACTTGTGTATGTTGTGACCGCGGTCATTATTTGAATAAAGGACCTGTAAGTACATCCTCTGTTTGTATTTTTAATCTGTTAATATCTGTCATTAAACCAACCTTACAATTATGCAATAGGGTCTTAAGGAACTTGAGTAGCTCATTCCAGAGTGTTTATTTTTCAAGAGTTGTGGTATTTCGGGGAATGTGAATAACATCTGAGAGGGAGATAGTAGTTGTCCAGTAAAAAGAAGTGTCCTTGTTTGGAAAGATAGCAGGATTTCAGATATGAACCAAGGAACCCTGATACAGGATGGTTATTATTAGAAACCGCCAACATAGATTTCTTCAGTGTTTAAGCTGGTCCAGCTGGCTGGCTATGTATCATACGTACAATTGAGCTTAGAGCTTATGTCTAGAAAAAAGTTTTGTATTTTTTAAATTCACCCTCTAAATAGGCTTTTAGTGTGCAAGTGTCTGTTTCCAATGTAAGTTTATCCTAAATTTATCCCTCAGTTTGTCTCCTGAGAATTCCCTCGATAATGTATTTAGTGGGGGGTTCAATTTGCAATGTAAGTTTATGCTAAATTGATCACTAGTTTGGCAGCATTCAAGATTGTTTTTTTTTAAATTCAGACTTTTTTTAGTGATCACTGACCAACAAACAACGAGAGAAGTAACTTATTCATTGATCACCCCCTTTTCCCAATTTTTTTTATTGATCACCCCCAACACGGAATGCTGCCAAAAGACAGTCATGAGACAGTTTCTATTGAGTGACTAACCAGTTATTCTTTGAACCAGTTACTCTTAGAGATAAAGGGGTTGAATTATAATAGAACTACCTTTTTTTTGTTTTATGTTCAGAGACAAAATTTCTCTACAAAATTGACAACATAAAACTAAATTGAATTTTGGAAGAGAAGGATATTAGTCTAAATAAATTCTTGAATTCCACAAATTTCTTCTAAAAATACCAAATTATGTTCTTTGCTTTATTTTTTAATTTCTAAGAATGTTTTTCTGCAAAGGTTGATTCCACAATTGGCATTCCATTAGTAAAAACATGAAGGTCAAAAGAATTGGTCAGAACAAAGTTGAAAGCTTTTGAAACAAAAAATAAAAACATTTGCAAAGAAATCCTTAAATGTAGTTTTTATAAATGATTTTTAAAAAGTTCTTCCTTTTTATAGATTTTAAAAAGCTGTATAATATGCATTTCGAGTTAAAGTTTTAAAAACTTATGAATGATAAACAAATTTTGGATGAGGAATTTTTGCTGGACAAAAATTGTAGAAAGTTTTTGAAGCAAGGGCAACTGTAAATGGAAAGTTGAAGAAATATCCACAAAAATCAATTCTTCTTTTGCTAGTATGTTACAGTTAAGAATTTTTGATTTTACAAGTAAACTTCTTTTGAATTAATGTACAGTCCAAATATCTAATTTTCTGAGAGAAGGACAACTTTAATCTTAAACCAAACTAAAGGCATCACCAAACATTACCTATAATTGGCAGCATACCTTGTTGAGGGTGATCAATTAAAAACTTGGAAAACGGTGTGATCAATGAATGAATTTACTTCTCTTGCCTTTGTTGGTCAGTGATCACTAAAACATCCAAATTTTCAAAAAACAAGGGTGAAAGCTGTGGAACACAAACTAAGAGATCAATTTAGTATAAGCTTACATTGTAAATTGCCCCCCCCCCCAAAAAAAAATACTAGGGGGAATTTAAAAAAAACAAAAAACGTGTTTTTTCTAGACATAATAAGGAGTAAATGTTAAAATTTTCAGCCCTCTAGCTCCATTGATGCAACATATACAAGGTGTGTAGGGGATTTGAGGGTATATTATTACCAAGCTATTGCTTCCTTCAAACTAATTTATATGCCTTTATTTTTTCAGATACATCATGGCAGATTATTATTTAACTCAAGAAATAAGTTAGAAGCCTCTGGTGGGGATGTTTCACCTGTAGCTAAGCGGAAAAGGCATTCTCAATGCTAAACCAATGTTTAAGCATTTAGCATAATTTCAACCACTTAGGTACATTAAAGATTTTTGTTAGAAAATATAAGGCAATATTTATGAAACACCCTTAAGGGAATAAACACACTGTCAATAGTTTGAGATACAAGTACATAAACCCAGAGCCTTTGAGAGGAGTTTTATCTGTTTCTTGTGTGCCCCCTTTCCATCTCCAATAGTCATTCTGTTTTTATCCACTCAATATATACAAATATTTTCTGAGATTCGAGGAATTTCCGGGGCTATCTTTGGCTCATGGGCCTCCTTTGGACACCTGATATACCTTCTCATGGGCGATTGCTGGGGGAGGGGGGGGTAATTTGCACCCTTAGAGCAGGCCTTCTCACCTAGGGTGAGGGGGTTTGAAAATTGGAAGCTTATAGTCAATAAAGGATAATGGTGCTGCACAATTGTTTTATGTAACCCCAACTTAATGTACCCATATAAAAAGATGGTATTATTCTTTGTTGTTAACAGGCTTGCGCCCCCCCCAATATATCTTTTTGCCCAGCCCCTGGAAAAGTGGAAGTGGATGCCCATGCACCCTCTGCACCCTATCTCTTATACGCCCTGCATTAACAAATAAATGCACTACAATAAATGCTCCCTTGACATGTTGAAAATGCAATGGTTGCTCATATGGCTTGAGAAAATTGATCCAGACCTTTCAAATGGAGAAAATTCTCTTTTTGATTAGTTCACTCTTATAAGTGTTTAACTCTTATAAGTGTATGTTTAACTCTTATAATTCATAAACTATCTGTAGCCGCTCATAATTGACAGTGGAACTTTTCAAAGAATAGCATACAAAATAGTGGAACTCTTCTGTGAATTGAAATTTTTTTTAAAATTTTTAAATTAACAAAATGGTCAAAAGGAGATAATTTTAATCAGAAGTTATTTCCCTTGAAATTGACATTCTATTTTCTTTATATGAATTTAAGAGTTAAAAGGAATAATAATATTCTGTAAGTACCATGAATTCTACCGTACAAGTCTCTTGCAGACAGGCACTGAATCAAACCTGATAAATGGTATAAGAAAAAAATCGTTGCTTGATGCAAAACAACTTAGGAAACTGGAATTGATGTGTTTGTTTGTGGAATATATATAATACATCCTCGATTGCAGTGTTCAAGGAGAAGAGAAAACCTCAGATTTAACTGTACAAAACTGAAAACATCTTAAAGTATTCAAAAATAAATGATTCTCCTCTTATATTCTATTTTATGACTGAGAAAAAAAAGATGATTTGTCCATAAAGGGATTTCATGAGAATCATACAGCAATGATGGTTTGAATGACAACCATACATCTAGTCACAGTCGGATCCATAATGAAAAGGCACTACAGCAAATGAAAGTAGGAAAATATTATAAACACACCTGGC
>VCCN01004110.1:2131724-2142158 GCA_006491835.1 Architeuthis dux | reverse complement strand
ATCATATCCTTGCTCAGAATTCTTTAGAGAAGCCTTATTAGAATTCAAAGAATTACCATATTTTTCCTGCAAAATTCTTCATTCAAGAAACACTTTATTGCTTTCACAATTTTCATCTTATATAGAATAGTTGCCATTGGAATATTGAAATATTGGCATTGTGGCCCAGAACTGGAAGAAGGAGAGAAAAGGCAGGAAGAAAATATCTTCCACGATGCTCAAGGTGACAGACATGATATCCAGTCCAACTTGAAAGATCCGAGTGTCGATAGATAATCACAGACATTGTAAAGCTCCATTCTGTTGAGAAGATTTTCATTGTCGCTCGTATGGCTAGAAGCAAGAGTATTTCCAAGTTGATTTCCTTGATATTTGTCCCCTTGAATCTTTCGGATGAAAAGAAGGAAAGGAAAATGTTCGAAGTAGCAGCTGCTATCCATTCTCCTTTTCCTTTGCTCCACCTTTAGAGTAAGATCTATATAAAACATGGCTCATTTTTGATCCCTCTATTCAGACGAGGTTCAAAAATAGCGAAATGCAATTTTCTTCTAAACCAATTTGAACGGAAAATACTTGAGATGGGTGAAATTGTTGAGGAGGCTTGCACAGACCTGATGGTTTCATATCCACCAAACATGAAAACATAATGGTATATCAATCTTAAAAAACCCACTCAACATTGGCAAAATGTAGAGTATATTGATGGAACACATTGTATATTAATAAAAACATCAGATAGATTTTCCACTGACTTCAAACTCCATTCATATTGTCCCTGTGTCATTTCGAATTGATTTATTGCTTGAAAGGCAAATATCCCATGAGCAGGAGTTGTTGATTTTCAGACTGGTGATGCAAGTTCTATATTAAATATCTTGATTTTAGTTTATTAAAAGGAGGTGTGGGTGGCCCAGCGGTTAGCATCACGGAAAATGGAATTGGCGAGCTGAGTTCAAACACTAGCTGAGACAACGGGTGTTCACTTCGCACTAATGCCCTTGGAGAAGGCATGAATCAATCTCTTCTCTCAGCTATGGGTAAATAGCAAAGCAGACTAGGCTATTCAGCCATGGTTGGCAAACAGTCTAGAAGATGAAAAAACTCTAAATTCAAACCTGGGAAAGTCCAAACCTTTGTCCAGTGCCGTGAAAGACTGGCAATGAACAGAGTAATGGATGTGTTCTCAAAAAGTATGGTTAACAGAGCTCTGGTGAAGCTTTGATGGGCCTAGGAAGCTGGAAGTGGATTATAAAGAAAAATGCTCAAGTAAAATAAACCTGTGACATCCTCGTTGATACAAGTGGATGGTTGTTCAAAAAAATATTTATTAAAGAATTCAGGGAAAAAAGTGTTGCCGATTATATGCCTTTTTATTGAAAAGAAAACTTTAACTGAAAAAATATTTGAAACCAGTTCTATTAAAAGAATTATTTCCTCTTAATTGTTTCAGTTGCTACTGAATACTGAAGATGTAGGTATGAAGAAGTGTGATATTACATAGACGTAGAAGCTCTTTTGACAGTTCAACTTTCATCAATGGCTACAAAAAAGAAAATCTACTGATAAAGGTTATTTCAAAACATTTCAGAATAATTTGTTACTCTTTTTACACAGTTGAACTGCTTTTTGAGATTAGAATGAACGCAGAAGCAGTTCTAGTTTCCAGAATGTGGTTCATCTAATTTACAGGTCAATCCATGATTTTAAAAAAGAATTGTTCAGCAAAGCATGTTGGGAGATAATAATCAGGATTGTCTTTTTAAAAGTATCCTGTGCAGGGTCATTGGGGCACCACAGATGATTTCATCATAGGTGTGTCAAGAGCGAAATAGCCTGATTGAGCCCATCCCTCTTCAGACTAGTTTTGGGAATCAAATATGTCTGTCTCCTAGACTAGTTGCCATCGTTGGCTAGAGAGCCCAGTCTGATTATTTACCCATAGCTAGGGGGAGTAGAGATAGATTCATACCTTTCCTATTTCTCAATTTCCATGTTTAATGTCTATTAATGGAGGCATTACCATATACCTATTTCCCCAGAACCAAGCCATACTGTATACCTAGTACTCAAAACCCATTTCCATCACTGGGAATGATCACCTGTGATTGTCATTACTAAAACTGGACACATGGATGTTATTCTTGCACGATCAATCTATATAAATGTTGCAATCATGTGCTGATCATCCTAAGTCTATTAATATTTTCTTTTCTCCTTCCTTCCCAAGGGGTTTATATATCTCTTTTGTAAATGCTTTCTCTGCTTCCTCAGATACAGCAGCCAAATGCTATTACGATTCCTTTTCATTTTCCTTCCCCCAGGAATAATTTACCTTGAGTAAACAATTAAAACCCCTCCTTACACTATTGGGGTTTCTTCTCTCCCTTATCGGTTGGAATTTACTTCTTTTCAGTCCTTGTCTCTGCATATATTTTATATACACACAAACATTACTAGGATTCCAAGGGAAATTATGAATCACTACCACTCATATATGCTGTGTTGGGGGCGATCAATTAAAAAGTTGTGAAAAGGGGTGATCAATGAATAAGTTACTTCTCATGCGTTTTGTTGGGCAGTGATCACTAAAAAAGGTCTGAATTTTCAAAAGAAAAAAAAAGTATGCACAAACTAGTGACCAATTTAGCATAAACTTACATTGCATATTGAATTCACCTCTAAAAAGCTATTATAGAGGGGAATTTTTAAAAAAACAAAAAAACCATTTTCCCTACTCATTGAGGGGAGTGTGGGTGCAAAATTTCAAGTTTCTACTATGAACAGTTAGGGCTGGGCGAAGTCTGGATGCATAGATACATATAAATGTGAGAACACATGAATAACCTAAACCCAGCAATAAACCAGTGTTGTGTATAGCAGTGATTAATAGTAAAGACTAACATAGTACCCATCAAAAATGACAGGATTAATTACGTATGGATTGGCTCTTCTGTGTAGGATCAGAATATCTGTGTGCTCTTCCTAGGATCAAAGTGTCACTTCCAGATGCTCTGCCTAGGATCTGAGTGTAGTATCTGTGCACTTTGTTTAGGATTAGTGGGTTGCTCCCCAGAACTCCTGCCTTGGACCAGAGTGTAGTATCTGTGTGCTCATTGAAAAGTGTTACATGCAAAAAATATATACATATTTACGGATACACATTGCATTTTATATAATTGTATGAGTAGTTTTCTAAGCTTTTTTAAACAGTTCTTCGCCAGGTGATTTGACCCGTCGTATCTATAGCAAGTTATCTTGCCACGAGGAACTTCCATGAAGAGTGACTATGCTGTCTCACAACGGTTATGCGGACGTGACGACTGGTCCTATAGCTGGCATCTCGTCCTTCATGATTGCCCTAGCCCAGGCCAATACTCTGTCTATAGTCATGGTGTCCATTCACGAAGAGGCGCAAAGGAGCTACTTGACGTAGTCTGACAATCTGGCCACAAATGCGAACAGAAGGCCACTTTCAGTCATAGCTTACGCAACTCAAATATACTTCAACCGACTCACCTGGGCGTAAGTGTTGCGTTACGAACTGGTCATGTGCCACAAACGGATCCGTCACAAATGTTGTGTATAGACCACATTTCACTTGATTAACACCCATCAGACACAAAGGAAGAACTCGCTCAATACCTTTCACACTGCATAATTTACACATTAGCTCAGTCTTTTTGATCCATTCGATGATGGACTGGTTGGTATTCGAATTCTGGGATCAGTCTTAGGTCGTATGTGTTCTTCACCATCATATAGGTTGCCAAAATAGCTTGTAGTTTCCCAGGGGATGGGGAAAAACACTGACAGTTGTCAAATGGCATGTCAAAGTTGCAGCACCAGAACAATACCTTCAGCAGAAACTTCCTTGCTTATCACCGGTAAGCAATCACCACTTACATGATATCTGAGCTGCTACAACGTAATTCACAGTACAACTGGCTTCGGTTGACAAGCCTAGAACGGACTGACGAATTGTCGCCGCCTGGCCTTTTATAGCCAAGAGCTTACCACATCTGCGTTGCTAGTGCTCCACATGCGGGTCACTGATGCTTCACCTCATCCATATCTGTTGACGACCCGTTCATTCAGCTTTTGCTTCCTGGACCCTCCACAAAACAGACTGCAGGCCATGAGCGGTCCCTCTGCCCAGCGCAAGTCTTCACCAATTAATTCTCAATTCCTCTTTATATTAGGTGTGTGCAAAAGTTCCCGGCCGAAAACCAGTTTCAAACTGTGTATTCAGTCCCTAGTTTTCGAAAAAAGGCAATGGGGACAGGGAACTGGAAACTTTTGTACACACACGATTTTTCAAAGATCTTGTATTTCACAAAATTCGAAATACTTACTCTTTAAAAAAAATGAAAAGTAAATAACCACATTACGATTACAATGAAAAAATATCTGTATCAAATTTCAAATTGTTTTTTTTTCTCAAAATTTCATCTGCATTTATTTCACACTGGCTATTTTTTTCATTTATCTCTGCTTTTCCCAATGAATTATGTAAATTTCTTTAAACTAAAATGTTTCCAAAATTTTCAGGGATTTTATTTACTATAGTTAATAAAAAAGATTAAAAAATCAGAAAGAGATAAAGAGTTGCTTGCAACCATTCCCCATGATTTTAAAATTCTAATTTGTTTGGGAAACCATTCTCTATAGATATGAGTTAAAGAATTTATTTGCATATAGGTAGATAATATCCATTTAACAATTAGGAATTATCCTTCACAAAATACTCTATCAAAAATATATCTCACAAACAATATCAAGTTTTCTTGAAATTACATTTTAATGTAAAATCTATATTGAAATTAATGTCTTTTGATTTTCTGCAATAATTAACAAATTTTGTTTAATTAGGGTAGACTAATGCCAGATTTAAAGAATATAAAAGGAAAGACTCCTTTGCTGAACAAGAGATTTTATGTTGGCCTCAAAAGAGAACTGGTCAGTAATGGGGTCTTATGTTAAACAATGCAAGGAAATAAGAGAAAAGCATGCTAGTCTTGCAAGCTATTGGCAATAAGTTTTAGTCTAACTGGGTGTTCATAAGGAATGGTATTGTATCAGTCTTCAAACTATAACCACAGTCAGGGGCGTACCTATAGAAAATAGTGGCAATGGCAAGGACTAAAATTGTGCCTCTGTCCAAACATTTTTGTCATAACATTTTTAGTTAAAAAAAGTTAGCTGAAAATGGAAAGATCTAGCTGATTTTAGCCATTTATTTGTTGCGCCTTCACTGTCATCAATGCCACAACAATATATTTTGCAACATAAGTATCTAATGTTTGGCTTTTTATTTGACTTTCTGTTTTCATGTATTGTTTGGTCAGGTTTTAATTCATTAACCCTGCGATGGCCTAAATAAACAGAGGTAGGGTGTGTAAGTTTGGGTTAATGACAGATATTAACAGATTAAAAATGCAACAAAATATTATGTACTTACAGAGATCCTTTATTCATATTAATGACCCCAGTCGGTCAAACACGTGTGTCCTACCGAGCTCGTTATTCTCCTACTTATAAAACACTATCAGTAATTGCTGCTCGTTGACCAGAATGTAAAACAGTGCACCCTAGTGGAAGTCTTCTGCCTATGGGGAATAACCCATGATACTTACTTAACAGGGCGGATACAGGGGAAAACGGATGGGAAAAGTCGTGTGCCCAAAGAGTTAAAATATGAAATTGCCACATAAAAAATGGCAATCATCAATGGTAGTATTGAAAAAAAAAAAAAGTAGGCAAACATTATCTTTCCTGTTTTCATATGGCCGTGGCTTCAACTGCCAACAACTCAGACGAGTTGTCGGCTGCTGCTGATGGTGCCGAATTTAAAGTCTAATAATACCAACCCCAGCCCTTATGCTAAAACACTAACCCTAACTACCCTAAACGGAAAAATAGCAACAACAACACTAACACCAACAGTTACACTAAAAACACTAGCCCTAACTTATCCTTTTGCTTGAATAAAAAAATTGAAAAAAAAAAAAAAGAAGCAATATTCTCTTAAACCACATGAAATTGCCCGACCACTTAAAAATTGGAAGAAAAAAAAAGGCTGTTCTAAGGAATCTTCTAGTCTTTTTCTTTGACTTCAAATTTGCCATCAGCAGCAGACTTTGGTCGATTCTGCTATCAGAACAGCTGAAGCCGCAGTCATATGGAAAAAAGAAAGGTAATGATAGCCCAAAAAATAGTTTATAAAAAATAATGATATTCTTTTTTAACTATCCGAGAATGGCTTGGCTGACTTTAATAGAGACTCCTCCATGGGGCCCCTTCAATTAGCAGACAGGACATGTGCCCTACCTGCCCCACCCTAGTTACGCCACTACCTACAGTACAGAGAGATATGTATACTATATAAAACTTCTGTGGATTATCATGTTTTTGAAGATTAAAGATGATAAATCAACTTGGCCTCTTGCATGAGAATTAGGTTTATGCTTATTATAATTGGTGCGCTTGAAACTGTGCCCAAAACATTAAAAGTAGGATTAGATGAATTGGAACTTCAAGGAAGTACCGAGACTATGCAGACAATGGCAGTGCTTGGATCTGCAAGAGTGCTGAGGAAGGTGCTGAAGATTTGACTTGCTGTTATTCAATCTCCAGTGATGACCACCAGACACCTTGTATGAATACGCAAATGCATTAAAAAATATACCTATACATTTTAGAAACCGTCAACCAAAACTGTCAACATAGGTTTCTTCAGTTTTTAAGTTGGTCTGTCTGGCTATGTATGTATCATGCGTAGAGATTGCACCAATGGAGCTAAAAGGCTGAGAATTTAAACATTTACTCCATATTAAGTTTAGTAAAAACAGTATGTAAGTTTATACTAAATTGGTCCCTTAGTTTGTGTCCAGCAGCAAATCACTGTGGTTTCTACACTTAAAAGGTACTAAAAACAATGAATAGAGACATTTTGAAGAGCTATGACTTACGGATGTGAAACATGGAAATTAACAAAACAAACTGAAAACCACAGAGAGCTATGGAAAGAGCAATGCTAGGGATAACTCTAAGAGATAGAAAAAGATCAACATGGATCAGATGGTGGACTAGAGTGAAAGATATTATACAAATAATTAAGCAACAAAAATGGAGATGGGCTGGTCACCAAGAAGAGATGACAATAGATTAGATAGAGCAAAATACTAACCGATTGGTTCTAATGGGACAGTAAACGCAGTAGGAAAAGACCAGACACAAGATGGTGGGATGAGATAGAAAAGTTTGCCAGTAAGACATGGCAGAATCAAGGTCGTCATGGAAGATGATGGGAAAGGCCTTTGTCCAGCAGTGGACTTATAATGACTGATGATGATTTGAAGTCACAAAAAGATTTCTACGGTTGTGCACCAATATTTTCTTTCTTTTAAGCCATCTCACACTAAGAAATTTGAATAAGGGTTTAAAGTTATAATACTATTAATCACTGCTACCCACAACAAACTGGTTTAAACACTGTTGCTGGGTTTAGGTTGTTCATGTGTTCTGTCATTTATATGTATCCAGACTTTGCCCAGCCTTTACCGTTCATAGTAGAAATTTTGCTTGCTTGTACATGCTTGCTTGCTTGCTCTCTCTCTCTTTATCTCTATCTCTTCAATATGCAATGTAAGTTTACGCTAAATTGATCACTAGTTTGTGCCTGTTTGTGTTTTGAAAATTCAGACCTTTTTTAGTGATCACAGCCCAACACAAACATGAGAGAAGTAACTTATTCCTTGATCAGACCTGTTTCCAACTTTTTAATTGATCACTCCCCAAAAAGTGATTCATAATTTCCCTTGGAATGCTATTTCTTTTTTTTTTTTTTATCAGAAGCATTGTCAATTATTAATTTTTCAACTAGCATTTCTTTCCTGTTAATTTCAGGTCCTTTTTTATCGCAACTCTCATAGGTAAGTCATAGGTAAGCAATGGAGATTAGAAACAAAGAATAAACTCCAGCTTATTTTTTATTTAAATATATAAGCTACAGAAATTAAGATGAAAAAAATATGAGTCGAAAAATTAATAATTGTCAAACTCCAGAGTTGACTTTACTATGTAACAATCACCAAAAATAGGAGAATAAACCGATATGTAAAATCCCCATTCCCCTACCGTGATTTGAACTCATGAGTGATTGCTAGCCTGGTGTTACCATCTGCACTAAACTGACAAGTCTTATATAGCTCCAAAGTGTATAGTAGAATTATGCAAGGAAGTAGAAGTTGGAACAGAGTTTGATTCTGGAGCAGCTAGGCTTGTAAGATTTAAAGTTGTTTTTTTTTTATCTAATTTTCTTATTCGATGAAGTACCATATATCTCGGTTTTAATTTGTATATACATGTAAATGCATTTAAACAAATCCTAAGTAGCGTCTCTTCTGAGACATGATCCAAACATTCCAATATGTCTATGAGAAGCGGTATAACCCAGAACAGTGGATAGTTGGTAGCTTTGCGGCAGTAAGATCACTTGGTTAACAGAAGTGGAGGCACTTCAGACATAAGGAGTTTGGTATACAATGCATTGCTCTTAAGTTACCAGAGATCTTATTTTTAACCTTGTCAATCAGAGACCTACTACCAATATATGTATGTGTGGGTCGGTTACAGTACTTTCGTCTGAGAGGAAAAAGATTTGAGGTCTGTCCCAAAATTTAATAAAAATATCTCTCAATCAAAAAAATCCCTGGATCCACCCCAAAATGTCATCAATTCTTCCTTAACCCATGACCAACCATTTGACATCACTTTAGCAAATATCAGTTTTGTCTAAAATCACTTTGGTCTAAAATCATTTTTGTACCCACAATATCTCCAAAAGTTCACAATCAATTTCAATGACATTTTGTCGAATAGCTAAGGCTAAGGAAGAACTAATGAAATCTTGGGGTGGATCCAAGGATTCTTTTCAATTGAGAAGAATGAAATTGCAGGATCCATCCAAAAATTTAATAAAATAATATCTCTCAATCAAAAAATGTCATTGAGATTTATTGACAACTTTTGGAGATATTGTTGCGACAAACATGATTTTAGACCAAAGTGGTGTAAACGAAACTGATATTTGCTAAAGTGATGTAGACAAAAGTGCTGTACCCTGTGTGGGTATATACACCTGTGCCTAAAAAAAGAAGGGCAGACCGATATTATTAATTTGTGCCTATAACTTGGAATACAATGCACCAATAATGTTATAAGAGCACACAAAGGATGAGCATAAAACACAGTAGATTAATATTTCATATGACCACCAACATTCAATCTTGATAATCATTGAATCACTGAGAGTCTGTAAAAATCAATAGGTAGAGAATCTCACTGTTCTTGGATGGCATTCCACAAACTATCTTTGTTAGAGAACTTCATATCTCTAAGTTTTGATTGTATGAAACACCAAATGTTTTCAATTGGGTTCATCTCTCGGTCAGGCCAGAACATGATTTCAAAGCCATTTTCGATCTGCCAGATTTTGGTGGATCTAGCAGAATGGCAACTGCATTGTCCTGATGAAAGACAACATTTCCATCAGGATAGAGTCTCTGGGCTTTGAGAAGCAATCCACAACAAATGATATCCTAGTATTTTGCAGCATTTAAGGCATTTATTTACACCTACGATGAATTCCAACATGATATGCAAATCTATAAAATGTTAATAATTATAAAACTAAAAAGGTCCTAGAGTGATTGGTCATTCTCATTCATTTTTTATCCACCTAACAAACAACGATTTATTCAAAGAAATGATATACAAAACAAACAATTTTGGTTGAAAAGCAATAATATTTACTGATATCATTTCCATTTTTCTAATGACTTCAAACAACCTACTGTCCATAGAAGAAGTTACATTCAGAATTTCTTCAGGGGTGATGAATTCACAAACAGTTGTTATTGGTTCACAAAGTTCATTCTTGCATGAAAATTGCTTGCCACCTTCTGACAATGATCCATAGATTTTCAATAATAATAATAATTTTTAAAAAAGACCTCATGTTTATGCAGAATATCACAAAATCTAAGATCTTATTATAATATTAGAATTTCATTTATGAAGGAATATACAAAATATGATTATTTAAAATGTTCTAATTTATATGCAACCATCTGAAAAGAATCAATTTGAAGTGATAGATGGTTAAAAAATGAATGAGAAAGACCAAACATAACATACAAAGCAAACTTTTTGATTTGATCAAATAACACAGTAGTAAAGCAATATCATTTGTTAACATAAGATGGATTCACAAAACAGGTCTGGTTAGTCACTCAATAGAAACCGTCATGTGACCAATGTCTTTTGGCAGCGTGCCATGTTGGGTGTGTTTAAAAAATTAGAAGAAAAGGGGTGATCAATGAATAGGTTTGTTGGGCATTGATCCCTAAAAAAGTCTGAATCTTCAACAAAAAA
>VCCN01004110.1:2082597-2093048 GCA_006491835.1 Architeuthis dux | reverse complement strand
CATTCGAGTACCCCCAGATATTTATATCGATCCTGTGTGTTCAATGCTCTAATTTTGTTGTTGTCTGGTAATTCGATTCCTTCTGCGACTGTAAATCTTCCCCTGAATATAACAATATCTCTATTCTGAATTCCATTCCAATGTCATTGCTGTATTGTTTGACTTTGTTGAACAGCATTTGGAGTTCTTTCCTGTCCATTGCAAATAGTTTTAGGTCATCCATGTACATGAGGTGGTTGACTCTTCCCTTTGTTTTGGAGAATTGGTATCCTTTGCTGGTCTTCAAGATTCTGTTTAGTGGTATCATGGTTAGTACAAATAGTAATGGGGACAGCAAGTCTCCTTGAAAAATTCCCCTTCTTATACAAACCTCTGTTAAGTTTTCTCCTGCAGCTGTCAAGTCTACTTTCCAGTTTTTCATAGAGTTGGCTATGAATTTTACCGCTGGTTCGCTAATTTTGAATATCCTGAGGCATTCGAGTATCCAGCTATACAGGATCATGTTGTATGCTTTTTTGTAGACAATCCAGCCCATTGCAACACTTTTACTTCTTTCAGAATCATCTGGTCTATGTAGAGCAAGCCATCCGCTCCTTGGGTTCCTTTTCTGAATCAGTAATGAACTGAAGAGAAGAGTGTTTTCTGAGTCACAATTGTCTTTTTAATTGCTGCACCAAGAGATTGCCAAGAGATTGCCAGGCAATTTGAGCAACATACTATACAGAGAATTACATATTACATTTTTGAGAACATCAGCTTCCAATTTGTGCTGAAATCACTTTTTAACCCTATCAGTTTTGAGAAGTACTGTTGTATAGCCATCTTAGTCAGCAGGAGGAAAATCCTGAACTTGGAGAAAAAGAAGACTCGAAACCTGTTTATAAAAATATGAGGATATATTTTTATTTCATAAGATACATTGTGTCATGGCGGAGAATGAAGAGAGGGAGAGAGGTAATGGGAGCTGACAGACTGTTCCCAACAGGGGAACTGGCCTTGTGTCTTCCCTCAGCCTAGGCGGTCTGCCTCTCTGCTTGTCTCTCTGGGGGTGTCTGGTGTCTCTCTGCCTTTTTCAAGGGCCTCTGTGTCACTTTTATCGGGCTAGAATGCCCACACTAATTTTCCAGCCACCACCTGCAAGTTCAGTTCAGTCAACATCCTGTTTATGACTTTTCAACCCTGGTCTGTCTTCCGGTTCCTGACACCTTGCAGTTTGGATTCTCTGTTGATATCCTGTTTACTTTCAACACTTTTGTGGGGGTCAAATCTGTGACTTCTGCCCAAATATCCAACAGTACCAGTGTGTCTCAGCAGGTAGAGATGTCATTTTCTTCATAATTTAATGATACCAACAAGAGTGAAAAACAGGTCTGGTTAGTCAATCAATAGAAACCAACATTTTTTGGCAGCATGACGTGTTGAGGGGGATCAATTAAAAAATTGGAAAAAGGGGTGATCACTGAATAAGTTACTTCTCTCGCCTTTTGTTGGGCAGTGATCACTAAAAAAGTTTGAATTTTCAAAAAACAAGCATTAATGCTGCTGGACACAAACTATGGGACCAATTTAACATAAACTTTCATTGCAAATTGAATCCCCCTCTAAAAACCTATTAGGGAGGAATTTTCAAAAAACAAAAACAAATGTTCTTTCTAGAAATTATAAAGAGTAAATGTTTAAATTTTCGGCCCTCTAGCTCCATTGGTCTAGCCTGTATGTGTGGACCAGCTTAAAAACTGAAGAAACCTATGTTGACAGTTTTGGTTGACAGTTTATAATACCTAATAATTATGAGTTCTGCCCAGAAACTTTCAATCCATTCTGAATATCTCAAGAACCAGTTGCGCGGCCTTTATGTTACTTGGCAACCAATCAGAGGGAACCTTACTGCACATGTGTGAACAGACACTCTCCAATGTGGTTACTCGGCAGTGAGACACCATTGAGTGATCTTGTATACTATGTGACTTCACAATGTCTGAGCTTGCCCATTCTTCATGTGCAGTTTTTTGTCAAAACATTACATTACCCAGGTATGTCAGCCCTCCTACAGTCTAGAGTTAGTAAGACACCAGCCTAGCAATCACTAGGTCATAAGTTCAAATCACAATAGGGGAACATATTTTACATATCGGTTTACACCCCAAATTTTGGTGAGGATTGTTGTTCTTGTTACGGAAAGCAACGTCAACTGACTTTGTCTCAGAGTTTGACAACAGTTAATCACTGCTACCCACAACACTGGTTTAAATACTGTTGCTGGGTTTAGGTTATGCATGTGTTTAGACATTTATATGTATCTATCTATATATCCAGACTTCGACCTGCACTAACCGTTCATAGTAGAAACTTGAAATTTTGCACACACACTCCCCTCAATGAGATGGGGAAATATTTTTTTGTCTTTTGAAAATTCACCCTCAAAATAGGATTTTAGTGAGGGTTCAATTTACAATGTAAGTTTATGCCAAATTGATCCCTTAGTTTGTGTCCAGCAGCATTCTCACTTGTTTTTTGAAAATTTGGACTATTTAGTGATCACTGTCCACCACCGCTGTTTAATTTACAAGGTAAAAAGAAGCATATATAGGTGGTGGTGATTCATAATTTTCCATGGAATGCTAGTTTTTCTTTTAACAGACCTCTGTGCAGCTTTTTTCTTCAATTCTTTTTTAATATTTCATGAATTACAAAAGATTTACTCAAACCAAAATCATATCTTTGGAGTTGGAAATCTTTTTTTATTCTTTAATACAATTTTGACTTCAAAAAATATTTTTATGAAGTTATTAACTTTATTGTCTTCTTTCTGAACTGTCAGGTTTGACCCCAATGGAATGCCGTCAAGTTCCCATATTCATAAAATTTGTCCAAGAAGCCAAAAGGATAAAGGCCTATGGTCGAATAATCCTGGGGTCATCACAATCGAGTGAGCAAAGATTTGAGTCTGTATCTTATCAAAGTATTCTGATAGATTTTACAACACCCAAGATAATCCCAAAACAATAACTTCACATTATAAAATATTCAGTGCTAACACAAAGTTGACATCAACTTGTTTGGCAAAGAAATATATTGTTAAACATGTGTTCTGAAGAAGAAAATATAGAAAACAATGTTCAGAGATTGTTTTGTTCCATTTGGTTTTTGGTTTTTTAAATCTTATCTCATGCAATTGTTCCTTTCTTGTTTTGGATCATTGACAAGTTGAGAAGTGAATAACCACAATGATAAATATTCACTTGGTATTTGGAAAAGAATCTTGTTTCTATCTTTTTATTTTTTTTGCATGATCACAGAAATAAGACTGGATAATAATTCCTTCTTTATTCCATATGAAGACTGGATATTGTTATTTCCTTCTTTATGAAGACTGGATATTGTTATTTCCTTCTTTATGGAGAATGGATAACGTTCTTTCCTTCTTTATGAAGACTGGACATTGTTCTTTCTTCTTTATGAATAATAGATATTAATTCTTTCTTTCTACCCTATGAAGACTGGATATTATTTTGTCCTTCTTTATGAAGACTGGATATTCTTATTTCCTTCTTTATGAAGACTGGATATTGTTATGTCCTTGTTTATGAATAATAGATATTATTTCCTTCTTTCTACCCTATGAAGACTGGATGTTGTTATTTCCTTCATTATAAAGATTGGATATTGTTATTTCCTTCTTTATGGAGAAAGGATAGCGTTCTTTCCTTCTTTATGAATAATAGATATTATTTCCTTCTTAGAAAGAAATGAAGACTGGATATTCTTATTTCCTTCTTTATGGAGAATGTATATTAATTCCTTCTTTCTACCATATGAACACAGGATATTGTTATTTGCTTCTTTAAGAAGACTGAATATTGTTCTTTCCTTCTTTATGAATAACAGATATTAATTCCATCTTTTTACCCTATGAAGACTGGATATTGTTATTCCTTCTTTATGGGTGAATGGATATTGTTATTTTCTTCTTTAAGTCAACATTGCCTTTGTCCATGAGGCCAACACATTTCCAAATATAACTTGTTTTCTCTTACTGCTGTATTGACTGCACGCCTAGTCAACCATGGTCTCTTCTGACTAGGCAAAATATGGGGTTATGGTACTTTTGTCTACATCACTTTAGCATATATCAGTTTTGTCTAAAATCACTTTTGCACCCACAATATCTCCAACAGTTCTCAACGAATTTCAATGACATTTTGTCAATAGTGGGCCATTGACAAAGGAAGAATTGACAAAACTTTGGTGGATCCAAGGATTTTTCTTCAGTCCGTCAGAAAATATCTCTCAATCAAAAGAAATCCTTGGATCCACCCCAGAATTTCATTGATTCTTTCTTAGCCCATGGCCAACGATCTGACAAAATGTCATTGAAATTCATTGAGAACTTTTGAAGATATTGTTGGGACACAAATGATGGTAGACCAAAGTGATTTTAGAGAAAACTGATATTTGCTAAAGTGATGTAGATGAAAATGCTGTCCCCCAAAATATGATATTTTAAGAAATGTTGGTTGTCCATCGCTCCAATGATGTCTGTGCCTGTACTGTCATTGGGGGACTCGAACGTATCTGAAAAGCCAAATTCTTTAGGCGCAGAACAATTGGGCCACTGGAATGCTGTGGGCAGGAATGATGGTGATCCGCTCTCTTCAGCTCTTTTCAAAGGATGTACAGGATGTTGCAGTTCTTTAGGCTGTCCTTGATGCTGTTCTTAAAGCATTTCTTGGGACGTCCTGTGTTTCTGTGGCCTTGCATATGTGAGCTGTCCATGTTGATCACGTTACCTGCCTAGCAGAGCTGGGCCTTCAAGATCATGACTTCCCCACTTCATTTTTTCCCTATTCTTGAACAATTTTATATATGTTATAATATACTGCCACAAAACGGTTATTCTGGGGTCAAACACCTGCGTGGAAATGTAATTGACCCGATCACCTTAGGAAATAGGTATATGCGTGGGTGTCCAAAAAACAGGATGTGGAAAGCGGAAATGACACTTGCGTGGGTGTTCGAACACAGAGCAGACCTGGACAGAAAACTCGAGACACAAAAGCAGAGGACAGAGACCCAACCAGGAGGCAGACCGCCTAGAGCTGGGAAGGCATAAGACCAAGTACCCCTGTTGGGAACGGTCTCTCGGCACCAATCATCTCCCTCCCACACTTCACTCTCCGGATGACAAAGATGTATGCTATGAAATACAAATATGTCCAGATATTTTTACAAGCAAGTCTTCGAGTCTCCTTTCTATCCAAGTCCAGGACATTCACCCCCACTATACAACATATACACCAAAATTGTATCAGCACTTCTATTTCAAACATCATTTTCTGACCAGAAACTCATCTAAAAGAATTTCAGAGCATTATATATTTAATACTAGTTTTCCCCAATAAAGTTTACTTTCAAAAGAGATCATCAAAGATGTTTGAAATCTTATCAACACTTAACAGATACCAGATCTGCATATAAAAACAGCTAGTAAACTACAATGCCCAGCTGACAAGATTTCCATGCATTTGAGAACAGGGATCACTGGAAGCTTCTAGCAGCTTGTTATATAAAATCATGAGGATATGTTTACTTGCCTGTTATTATGTATGACAGGCTGCTTGGAAATTTAACAAAAGTTTTATGTCAAAATAGAGGGTTAAAGTATGCACAAATAATTAATGGAATTTCTAAATATGGTCCACCATTCTTTAATATCTCTCCTCAAACTGGAAATCTATTGACAAGACACATTTCAAAAACTAAATCTACTAAACAATTAGATTTTTGGAATAAGTTGCCTAGTCATGTTAAAGATAGCAATAGTGTACAGAGTTTAAAAAATAATTTAGATAAGTTTAGAAATTATGGAAAGATTACAAGGGCATTTTTGGAATCTGTCAGATGAGATTCTCAAGAGAGTCTGATCTGTGAATTGTGCTAAATTGTAGATGTTGTTTGTATTTATGTAGATTTGAATATGTTTTCATGAATTTTGAATTTATTCTGAAGTTGATGTGTAAATATTGCGTATAATAAATTGGTGATGTACAAATAGGCATAATAAAATAATAAACAGATCTGGTTAGTCACTCAATAGAAACCGTCATGTGGCCAATGTCTTTTGGCAGCATGTTGTGTTGGGGGTGATCAATTAAAAATTTGGAAAAAGGGCTAATCAATGAATAAGTTACTTCTTTTGGCTCTAGTTGGGCAGTGATCACTAAAAAGACTGAATTTTCAAAAAAAACAAACTGGGCACAATCTAGGGACCAATTAGCATAAACTTGCATTGTAAATTGAACCCCCCAATAAAAACCTATTTGGAGGGTGGATTTTGAAAAACAAAAAAAAAGGTTTTTTCTAAATATAATAAGGAGTAAATGTTGAAATTTTCAGCTCTCTATCTCCATTGAATTTACACGTGATACATACATAGCCAGCCAGACCAGCTTAAAAACTGAAGAAACCTATGTTGTCAGTTTTGGTTGACGGTTTCTAATAAATAAGTGATGGAAATATTTTGCTTTGAAGAAAAGCACTGCTAAATGGTAGATCTGATATCTGACATCAGGAAGATTGGAGTTTCATACCAGATGCCTGATTGGTGAAGCTCATTACTTTATTCAAAGCATGTGAAATAAAGCTGAATTGAAACCAAAATAAGACAAAAATAGCTCTTTGCATCCAGTCTTAAAAAATCTATGTTACCCCAGTGCACTTATACTTGAAGTACTTGAACCCGAGGTGTTGTAGGGGAGTGGAGACATCCGTCCATTTTTATTTTCCTTTATTTTAATTGAGCAATTAACTATAATCCAATTCCGGCTTGCTAGGCCCATCACCAGAGCTTCGTTAACTGTAATTTCAGGAACACGTTCCCTACTCTTTTGCCAGACTCTCACAACGTTGCATGAGGAGTTGGACTTTCCCAGTTTGAATTCAGAGTTTTCCGATTGGTTGCCACCCAAGGCTGAAGAGACCAGCCTTGTATGCTTGTAAAATCACTCATATGAAAGTGGCTCAAATATCCATGGTATTGTAACTCATTCAGAAAGCTTGAATATTTTATATTTGCACTCCCATATTAGAAATCGTCAACCAAAACTGACACCAAAACTGTCAACATAGGTTTCTTCAGTTTTCAAGTTAGTCTGGCTGGCTATGTATCTAACATGCATACAGGCCGCACCAATGGAACTAGAGGGCTGAAAATTTCAACATTTATTCCTTATTATGTTTAGAAAAAACGTTTTTCTTTGTTTTTTGAAAATTCCTCCCCTGAATAGGTTTTTAGTGGGGGGTCAATTTGCAATGTAAGTTCATGCTAAATTGCTCCCTTAGTTTGTGTCCGGCAACATTCAGGCATGGTTTTTGGAAAATTCAGACTGTTTTAGTGATCACTGACCTACAAAAGGCGAGAGAAGTAACTTATTCATTGATCACCTCTTTTTCCGATTTTTTAATTGATCGTCCCCCACACGATGCTGCCAAATGATGTTGGTCATGTGCCAGGTTATATTTTGGCTAAGATCAAAGTGTAATATCTGTTTTTCGAAACCGCCATGGCCTCAAAGTTCAGAGAACCATGGCGCTTCGGGAGTCCTTGTGGCATACTCGTGTATCATCCTGGGAGAAGTTGCGCAGGATATCTTGGCCAGCTGGTCAGGTGGCGATCACCATTAGCATACTCAGGATTCATCCTGAGAAGCTTTTGTGATCTCCCCCTCCCTTTATCCCAGTCCGCGTGGCATTTGTCTCAGTGACAGGGATTTGGGATTCTTCCCCCCTCAAGTCTCTAGTCAAGGGGAAATGGGATCATACTCCCCCTCCCCCTACTGAATTGGGCACTAAATGACCCACCAAGGGTCGATGTGCCGTTAAACAAAACAATCAATCAATCAATCAAAACCTTTCCTTCATTGTTGGCAAAGCATCCTCAGGCAAAGAGTCAACCTACCCACAATCACTACACCCCAACACCTTTATGTTGAGTGATGGCTTTCAACAACACATTACACACCCTGTGGGTATAGAAAGGTGTTCATAGAAGGTGAGATTCGAGAAGAAGAGATTGATGAATACATCTACCTAGAACAAGTCATAAAGCTAGAGAAAGACCATGACTGCAAAATAAAACGACGCATAACGATAGGTTGGAAAGCATTTGGTATAAATAGAGACATTCTGAAGAGCACCTTGCCAATGTGCCTAAAGCATAAAGTATACAATGGCTACATAATACCAGCTATGACTTATGATTGCGAAACATGGAAATTAACCCAACAAGCTGAAAACCAACTCAGAATAGCACAGAGAACCATGGAAAGAGCAATGCTAGGAATAACATGGATCAGAGGGAGGACTAGAGTGGAGGATATTATACAACTATTAAGCAGCAAAAGTGGAGATGGGCTGGCCACCTAGCAAGAATAAATGACAATAGATGGGGGAAAAGAGTAACCAATTGGTGCCTATGGGATAGTAAACGAAGTAGGAAAAGGAGAGGGGAAAGGCCTTTACCCAGCAGTTGACTTATAACGGTGGGGAGGAGGAGGAGGAGGAGGAGGAGGATCATCATCAATTTCAGTATCATCATTATCATTATTTTTTCAAATGTCAACAACGGTTCTTCCTGGCCTCCCTGTCATTTTACCCTCGCTGACCCACTTGGCTTCAGGAACGACTTTTACCTGATGTTGTTCAGACTGAGTGACTAGTAAGATCACTCTTACTCATACTCATTACATTTGGTAAGAGAATAAATTCATTTCATTCTATCAAGTCCAAATCATTTCTTTCCTTTCTATCAGGTTGTAACGAAAGTTCTGTCCAATCTTTTCAATGACGAATAAAACAAAATCGTAGTTATTGTAGATGTATTTAATCATTAATATAGTCACCATTGTTTTCAATGACCTTATCCCATCTGTCAACAAGTTTTTTGATGCCATGTGTATAAAATTCTTTAGGTTTTGAGTTGAAGTAAGAGACTAATACATTTTCGACCTCTTCTTTTGAAGTTAGTCTAAGTCCATCCAAATGGTTTTGCAAACTTCTAAACAGATGGTAATTGGAAGGAGCAAGGTCTGGGGAATATGATGGATGAAGCATTTTTTCCCAGCCGAGTTCTTCCAGGAGATCTTTGGTTATTCGTGCAGTATGGGAATGTGTGTTATCATGGTGAAGCATGATCCCTTTTCTGTTTGCTGAAGATGGACGACTTTTGTCCAAAGCTGCTTTTAAACGCCTTAGCTGTTGGCAGTAAACTTTGGCTTTGTTTGATTATTGTTTAACAGCTTGTAATAAACAATTCCTTGCATATCCCACCATACACTCAAAAGAATCTTTGTTGGATGCAAGCCCGCTCTGGGCTGCTGAGCAGGCTTTCCACTATGACTAAGTCCCTGACACCTTCGCTTAACATTGTGGTAATGAATCCACTTCTTATCCCCAGTAACGATTCTGTCCCAAAAAGGCATTTGAAGCTGACGGGTATGCAATGATGCACAATAATCAACACATTGTTTACGATTCTCTGCTGACAGGTCATGTGGAACCCACTTTCCCAAGCCTTTTCATTTCACGATGGACAGTCATATGGCTTTACTTTGAAGTGCCTGCTGAGTGCCCTGACTGTAATGGTAGAGTTGGCTTCAACAGCTGCTTCCAGTGCCAGTGCCTCTTGGCTCATCCTTTAGACTGAAGTCCCCATTTCTGAAACGGGAAAACCATCTCCTACATGTTCTTTCACACACTACGCCATCACCACATGTGCTTTTGGTGGATTTTGCTGCTGCTGCATTTGCATTATTCCCTCTCTGCAATTCATGGAGTATCGCATGACGAATGTGTTCTTTACTTGAAGCAAACATGGGGTCGATTTGAAAGCTTTTCTTCAAATAATTTTCACAGAATCTGAAAGAAAATGAGATATGTTATTCATCTAGACATCTGCAAATATCAGTTAATATCTCCAAAGTAGCCACCCATAGTGTATAAGAGCAGAGGTGTAGCTGCTGGGGGGAAGGGGACCATTTGGAAATGCCCACCTTGGCCCCAAATGGAGCGAGGGCCCAAAAATACTTTATTAATAGTAATTCACTTACTACATTTCTACTGACAAATCTCACTAAATGTTGGAGGGGGCTCCTCAAGGAGCCAAGCCCCACTGGCCCCCTAATCCTCCCAAATCTCTAGCTGCACGTCTGTATAAGATTATGCAGTTTTGATCATGGAAACAAGAGGACGAAGAGACTAAGTAAAATATAAATGACATATTGTTAGACATATTGTTGAAAACTGTCAACCAGAACTGTCACCAGAACTGGTTTCTTCGGTTTTCAAGTCGGTCCAACTGGCTGGCAGGGTATGTATGTATTATGTGTACAGGCCTCACCAATGGAGCTAGTGGGCTGAATATTTAAACATTTACTCTTTATTATGTCTAGAAA
>VCCN01004110.1:2064106-2075614 GCA_006491835.1 Architeuthis dux | reverse complement strand
AGACTGCACAGTACATTCTCTGCATTGTTTAAACCTCTTCTGATGATGCCAGTTGCACAATCCAGGAATTTTTGTTCAATTAAGAGATTTTTTTAATTAAATTTTAGGACGGATCCTGGAATTTTTTCCATCTCAATCAGAAAAAGTCCTTGGATCAAAATTTCATCAATTCTTCCTTAGCCAATGGCCTATCATTCGACAAAATCTCATTGAAATTCATTGAGAACTTTTGGAGATATTGTTGGGACAAATATGATTTTAGACCAAACTGATTTTAGACCAAACTGATTTTAGACCGAAGTGATTTAGACAAAACTGATATTTTCTAAAGCGATGTAGATGAAAGTACTGTAACCTGTTGGAAAACTTGTCTATCTCACGTGGGCCTTGACTTCCACTGGCGGTCCTGAAAGCAGCTGTGGAGTACCCACCAACATTCTCATTTGCAAGGCCAAGCCATGATGATATATCAGTTAACAAACTCATACAAATAGTTAAATATAAACACTGATTATAAACACAAATGGTCACATGACCAAAGCCTGCAAATCAAAGCACACAAATGAGTAAGGTCCAGCCAACAATTGTACAAGCATTGATTGGCTAAGCAGCTTTAAAATTGTTTTTTAAAACACACTATCTAAATCTATTAATACATTAGAGTTCCACGGTTATCTGGTCCTTAAATTTATACAGTTGAAAGTTCCAGGAATTCTGCAATAGTCCGATATTCAGTATTACTCAATGTTCTCTGTGCTACCCTCTTTTTAGTTCTGACTATTTGTAGTAGAAATGGGGAGGGGGAAAACACCGACACAGTTTCGATTCAATGAGTTCAACGTCAATGCTGCAACACTGGAATGATTCCTTCAAGGGGCACTTTCTCGCTTAACACCGGGAAGCTATCACAAACTTTGATCTGCTAAATGTAATCCACAGTATAAGTCCTGAGTGGCTTCAGGTGTCGAGTCAAAGACAAACTACCAAGCCTACACGGCCGGGACCTGTTATAGCCAGAAACACGCCACATCTGGGTTGCTGGTGCTCAACATACGGGTCACTCACGTCCCACTTCTTCTATATACGTTGGCTTTTGCTTTGCCGTACCTTAAGCAGATCATTTTCTCTTTGTCGCCACACTATTCCCCTTCCTTCTGGTTCAAAAGCACAAACTTATTCACAAAACCTTTTGGAAGAAAGGACTCATTAGTGGCACCAGAGCCTCTTTCAGAGACAAAGAATTGTTCCCAATGCATTGATAGCGCTGTACATTGAAGATTTGTAGATATAAAATTAATTTGCAATGTACACCATACAATAGATTTATTATTAAACAAAGCTATTCATGAGTACTTCATTTTTAAAAAAATATTATATCTGTTATATCAAAATCATCAATTTAAAAAATGAACCGAATGTTACCCTATCTCATATCTTTGTTCATTTTCCACCATTTGCAAAATTTATTATTCATTATTGAACATAAACAACATGGGGCATTTTTTTTCTTTTTCTTCTTAGGAAAGGTTTAATTAACTTTATTAAATTATGTGAAAAAATTATAGAATGTTAATTTTGCCCTGAAACAGTAGGATAGCAGTTGAGTGGTAGCACGTGCTGCCGGGACAATATTTCAAAGCTTTGCTTACGTCATTGTCAACATCTGTATCTGCAGAGAATTGCTAACATGCTAAATCAACCTTTCCCAACCTTCTCTAGACTGGAGAGACCATTAAAATAACTCTCATATCTCAAGAAACCACAGCATAAAAATATTATATACATTATCACCCATAAATAAGTACACCCCTACCACTTTTTAATAGAAAGTTAATTGTCTTCTAAACCACACATGCCAGGATTTTATTATTTCTAGTGGAACATTACACAATCAAAACAGATATTTTGTTGGACAGTGATCATTAAAAATGTCTGAATTTCTAAAAAACAGATGCAAACTAATGATCAATTTAACATAAACTTACATTGCAAATTGACACCCCTCCCCACACTAAAAACCTATTTCATCATCATCACCAGCCCTTATAGGGCCACTGCTGGACAATGGCCTTTCCCATTTCCTTCCATGATGACCTAGATTATGCTAACCTCTGCCACGTCGTACCGGCAAACTTTTCTATCTCATCTCTCCATCTTGTATCTGGTCATTTTCTACTGAGTTTACTGTCCTATGGGCACCAGTTGGTTAGTCTCCCCCCCCCATCTATTGTCATCTCTTCTTGCTAGGTTTTGAATCCCAGTATGATCAAAGACTGTGTAAAGCTTTTCATTAGGACAAATGTCCCTGTGCGCTCAGCAGTTAATTGAGTACACTCTAATCTGATTAGGATGGAGGTATCTTTGTCTTGTCAGGTTTATGTCGAAGAATGGGTCAGCCGAAACGTAGTGTTTACAACACAAACAACAAGAAAGAATTCAATCGTCCAAAGAACCATTTGAATATTAATGACCCTTCTCAAAACTATAGAAAACATTGTGTTAACAACACAAACAACAAGGAGGAGTTCAATCGTCCGAAGAACCATTTAAATATTAATGACCCTTCTCAAAAGTATAGAACAACACAAACAACAAGAAAGAGTTCAATCGTCCGAAGAACCATTTGAATATTAATGACCCTTCTCAAAACTATAGAAAATAACCATTTGAATATTAATGACCCTTCTCAAAACTATAGAAAATAACCATTTGAATATTAATGACCCTTCTCAAAACTATAGAAAATAACCATTTGAATATTAATGACCCTTCTCAAAACTATAGAAAATATCTAATATGAAGTGGTTCCATATGCCGACAGTATGAATTCAAAGAATGGATAATGGGTTCCCAATTAATAAATGTCTTTATAATTATCGTATTATGTTGGATATCAAATTATCCATTCTTTGAATTTCATAAAAAGAAATTCAAATGAAGCAAAAGTCTGGTGTTTTATTCATGCATGCATAATGTATGGTTGGTATAATGACAGATATTAATAGATTAAAAATGCAAACAGAAGACGTACTCACAGATCCTTTATTCATACAATGACCACGGTCAACAATACACACGTGTGTCTCCTCCGATCTCCTAATAACAATATAGCTGCCCGTTCACCAGTTCACCAATGTAAGGTTGATATAATGACAGATATTAACAGATTAAAAATGCAAACAGAAGACGTACTTACAGATCCTTTATTCATACAATGACCGCGGTCAACGATACACACGTGATTCTCCTCTGATCTCCTAATAATGATATAGCTGCTCGTTCACCAGAACATAAAAGAGTGCCTCCAATCTCCTAATAACAATATGGCTGCTCGTTAACCAGAACTTAAAACAGCACCCCCTTACCAAAAGTCGGTAAGCACTCTCCTGCCTAAGGGGGAGAACTCAAGATACTTACTTAACACATAACATTTTTGCGGAACTAGTAAATAAGTCCAGCGTACTTTTATTTTGGATCATTTCTGTTAAGTAAGTATCATGTGTTATTCCCCCTAGGCAGAAAACTGCTGCTAGGGGGCACTGTTTCACGTTCTGGAACGGGGCAGTGATTGTTTATCAGTTGGAGAAATCGCTTCATAGTACACGCGTGTTAGGTTGACTACAGTCACTATATGAATAAAGGATCTCTGTAAGTACATAATATTTTGTTGCATTTTTAATCTGTCATTAACCCAAGCTTACAATTTCAATTTATTTTTGTTTTAAATTTGAAATGTATTTCTATAGAAAAATCATTTTCGTTGCATTTTTATATTAAGTCCTTTTTCTAAGATAAATCATTTCTGACAGCTTTTCCACTGGACTTCACCTGCAAATAAAAACATAAAGATATAAAATATATGTTCTGAATGTCACTATCTCATTTGTCTGTTTCTTATAACTGCATCCGGCAAATTGTTTTTCTCTCTGCAGAGAAGATCATTTTGCAGGTGATTTTAGTCGCCACATCTCCTTTTTTGAACGTCTACCGATTACGTACTGCATACCTTAATACAGATCACGTCTTACGTTCTGACAAATCGAGCTTGACTTTTTCAGCTGCCTGCAAAACGGCAACTTGTCAAAAGACAGCATCACCTCTTGTGGCCCAACTGATTGAACAACTTCGCCCAGCACCCAAGAAAATAATACGTAATCTTGGTCCAAGGGCTTGAATGCGGGTTGAAAAGGGGACAATATTGTTTCTTACAAAATGACCCAGTATTATCACATCCAGTTCTCAAACCGTTCGCCACCACCATCTGAAAAAGGCCACGCGCAAAATAGACCAAGTCAGAACCAAAGAATCTTGTGTGGATCCACCCACACACATGCAAACACAGACATAGACATTTGGAAAATGCCATATGAACACATTATTTAGGTATTTACAGATTCAAAGTTTAATCTCATATCAACTCATAGTTCTTTTCATTTGCCAGTATATTAACAAGTATTACACAAAACTATAATGTAAATATTTCCATGAAATGATCCAATTCTTCATTAATACCTTATTATATAACAAATGATATAACATAGTGGGTGGGAATAAACATAGATGGTGAATAAACAATAGACCACCTACATGCAATAAATCAACTAATCGAAACATCCTTAGAATCCAACAAACCACTCTGTTTGGCCTTAGACTATGAGAAAACCTTTGACTCGGTAGAACACACAGCAGTCTTCAACGCATTGCGAGAACAAGGTGTTAACGAAAATTACATACAAATCATCCAAAACACATACGAAAATGGCACTGCAATAATTAGACTACATAAAGATACAAACAAGATAAAGATAGCCAAAGGACTTACTCCTTTGGCTACAAGGGGAAATAATATCACTATTTACAGCAAGCCTTGAAAGCATCTTTCAGAAAATTGCTGGGAGGAGCGTTTACTGTCCCATGGGCACCAATCAGTTAATCTTTTCCCCATCTATTGTCCTCTCTTCTTGCTAGGTGACCAGCCAATCTCCATTTTTGCTGCTTAATTATTTGTATAATATCCTTCACTCTAGTCCTCTCTCAGTTCCATGTTGATCTTTTTCTATCTCTTATAGTTATCCCTAGCATTGCTCATTCCATGGCTCTCTGTGCTATTCTGAGTTGGTTTTCAGCTCTTTTGGTTAATGTAAATGTTTAAATTCTCAGCCCTTGGTGCAGCCTGTACGCACCATACATACATAGCCAAGCCAGTCCAGCTTAAAAACTGAAGAAACCTGTTGACAGTTTTGATTGATGGTTTCAAATACATGGATAAAAAAAGCAAGACTCAACATTCCAATATTAGTTCTGTTTAAACAGTTTAGGTTCAAGGGGTTGCTATGCACACTCTACTGAATAAGAATCAAGATTACTAAATTCTATGTAAGTCGGATTAAGATTATCTATCTCCTATATCAAATAATTCTTTAATTTATTAAGAATAACAAAACATGACTGATTTAAACTTCATGTACTTTTATCGAAAGAAAGTGTTAGATTTTGTCTTTTGACTTTTCCAAAAATACACAATTTTTAACAAAAGTCTTCAGTCTGTTGAAAGCTCTGTTGGTGAAATCTTTGAGCCACAGATCAACCTCTTTGCTCTTTACTCTTTGTTAATTGAACATTTTAATTAATTGCGAGAAGAATTGAAGTTGGCTGATGTATCAGAATCGCAGGTTTAAAGACAAAAATGTTTTAACCTTTTGTACTGAAAAATCAAATCACATTCCCTTGTTTTTCCTTGGCTACTCTGTGTACTATAAGAACGAGTCAGAATTGAACATAGCGGCTCTTGGGTTTTTTTCTTTCTTGACATGGCTAATTTTATAAAATGTCTGTCTCTAAAAACATGGTTCAACAAAAAAGAGCGCGCCAGTCTACCTATCTATTCCACTCTTTTTATATCTTAATCCTAGTAACTGCACAGCTGCTCTTTAAGTATAAAACTTTGTTTCAGTATTTGACTAAAATGGCTATTATCTGAGTAGTTGCAACAAAGAGCAACTGAAATTAAGATGAAAGAAAATACTAGTCAAAAATTGATAATGGTTGACAATGGTTCGTCTAATAAAAAAATAAATCAGAATAATATTTGTAAGGTTGGTTTAATGACAGATATTAACAGATTAAAAATGCAAACAGAAGATGTACTTACAGGTCCTTTATTCATAAAATGACCGCGGTCATGATACATACATGTGTGTTCTCGATCTCTCTGATCTACTAATAACACAATGCAATATGGCTGCTCGTTGACCAGAGCGTAAAGCAGCACCCCTTAGCGGATAGTAGATAAGAAATCTTCTGCCTATGGGGAATAACTCATGATACTTACTTAACAATATTACTACTAATACAACTAGAGTACATAAAAACAAACCCCCAAAAAACAAATATGGAGCCGAACAATCAGGGAAAATGAAGGATGAGTGTTTATTGGTTAGATTTGATCGTCTGCCAACAGTAAGAGGTCAATTAGTCCAGTCGGCAGAGAAGTTGTTGTATGTGGTCAAGCTTCTTAAGGCTTATTCTGTATTCTTGATCTGCACTGTTTACTCATTGCTGTAGACTGATGATCTGAGTAGTTGCAATAAAGAGCAACTGAAATTAAGATGAAAGAAAATACTAGTCAAAGATTTATGACAGTGGACAATGCTTCATCTAATAAAAAAAAAATCTTTTGTCTACCTTTTATATTAGAAACTGTCAACCAAAACTGTCTACATAGGTTTCTTCAGTTTTTAAGTTGGTCTGGCTGGTTATGTATGCATCACACGTACAGGCTGTACCAATGGAGCTAGAGGGTTGAGAATTTAAACATTTACTCCTTAGTATGTCTAGAAAAAACTTTTTTTTAAAATTCCAGCCCAAAATAGGTTTTTAGTGGGGTTTCAATTTACAATGTAGGTTAATGCTAAATCGGTCCCTAACTTATGTCCGACAGTGTTCACACTTGTTTATTTTTTAAAAAATTTTTAGTGATCAATACCTAACAAAAGGCGAGAGAAGTAACTTATTCATTGATCCCCTGCTTTCCAATTTTTTTAATTGATCACCCCAACACAGCATGCTGCCAAAAGACATTGGTCACGTGGCAGTTTCTATTGAGTGACTAACAAGACCTGTTTGTAGTGTTATGTTTATTTAAACAACAACTCTCTAAATTAAGCAGAATGGAAACAATACTCACAATATAAACAGAATTATCTCTCTAGACAAAAGAATTTTTTTGTTTTTTTGAAAATTCCCCACTAATTAGGTTTTTAGTAGGGGGAGGGGATTCAATTTGCAAAAGGCGAGTGAAGTAACTTATTCATTGATCACCCCTTTATCCAAATTTTTTAATTGATCACCCCCAAAAAGGCATTCCAGCTGCCAAAACCAGTTTTGAAGATTCAGCTTGATTCTTGTTTCCAAAAAAAGTTTTGGCTGGCTATGTATGTATCTCGCGTACAGGCCGCACCAATGGTGCTAGATTATGTCTAGAAAAATCTTCACCCCCCATAATTTTTTAGTTTTTAGTTAGGGGATCAATTTACAATTTAAGTCCTTCAATAAATCCATTCCTGCACCATTTTGGAATCTCCAATCTCCTATTTTCTCTTGAAATCTTTCTTATCCACAATAACTGTTTTACTTAGAATTATTATTTATTTGCTTTAACTCTCTCACCACAGAACTGATTACTCATAAATCCCTTTTAACTAAGCCATTAAGGAAGAGTCATCAAATTAATCAAGTGAGCTTTCAGAATTATTCTTTCCAAAAGAGGTCTCAAATATTAAAGAAACAAGTCTGGATAGTCACTCAATAGAAACCGTCATGTGACCAATATCTTTTGGCAGCATACCGTGTTGGGGGTGAACAATTAAAACATTGGGAAAAAGGGTGATCAATGAATAAGTTACTTCTCTTGCTTTTTGTTGGGCAGTGATCACTAAAAGAATCTGAATTTTAAAAAAAACAGGCATGAATGCTGCTGGACACAAATTAAGAATCAATTTAGGATAAACTTACATTGCAAATTGAAACCCTCCACTCAAAACCTATTTTGGGGAATTTTAGATAAACAAAAAAATTTTTTTTCTAGACATAAGAAGTGAATGCTTAAATTTTCAGTCTTCTAACACCATTGGTACATCCTGTACATGTGATAAATACATATATAGATAGCCAGCCAGACCTGTTTAAAAACTGAAGAAACTTATGTTAACAATTTTGATGACAGTGTTGGTTGACGGTTTCTAATTCATTTCTGTATGCAATCAGATCAAGCTATGTACTCCAATTAAGTGAATTTGGCAAATGCAATTCGCAGGCTGCATTTTTCTCCTCATTTATTGGAGAGCTTCAAGTGACCCTTCATTTTAGCATTTCATCTCCTTCCTTTCAAGGCGAGGACCCTAGGGAGGAGGGCCAAGGGGTCCGGAACCCCCCACACCACCTACTCAGGCAAAGCACAATTATTTTTTTAAAGATCTACATAAAGAAATGATATAAATAAAAAACCTAAATAATCCCAAGTAATCATAAATTAACCTTAAAAACAAAAAATTATCATTTATTTCTCATCTAATATAAGTAAGATGTGTTTCATCTTATTTTTTATGAATATTTTATATATTGATTCTGTGGTGAATCTTTTTGATAATTTTTTTCACTCTTTTGTCAATTCTAGTGCTTAAAAGCTACGACTCAAATGTAAGTAAAAAATGCCAGATCACGTATTATGTTGCGCCCTGGGACAACCCGCGTCCCCGACAGGTCCCTTTCCTCTTTCTCTTGCATCGTCTCGATTTGTTGAAGGATACCCATGATAAAACTTTTTTAGCGAGTGAAATTCTCGCAGCGAAGATATTGACAAAGAAAGGAATGAATGAATCGGACACACACGTGGTCCGATAGACAGGAAGCGGAAGCCAGCCCGGAGCAAATTTCTGGGTACGGTTATAGCCCCTAAAATATTTTAGTATCCAAAACCATCAAAAGGACACTAAAAATTGTCATAAGTTGCCAGAAAATGGCCAAAAGTGGCCAAAATGTTTTGGGCACAAACGCGCTAGTCATTACAAAAGTAGGAAATTTATAATATTTATAGCCTAAACCACCTAAAGGACACTAAAAATGATCAAAAGTTGCCAGAAAATGTATTAGGCACAAACGCTGTAGTTGGACAATAAAAAATGGTCAAAAGCTGCCAGAAAATGGCCAAAATAATTTGTTCCCCTTGGACCACGTCCTGCTCAAAATCTTGGATCCACTCCTGCTTTCAACCATAATTTGTTGTCTTTTTTGCGTATTTATTTGTCAAAATAATTTTTTCCTCTTGGACCACGTCCTGCTCAAAATCTTGGATCCACTCCTGCTTTCAACCACAGGAAAAAAATATAAAAGTATGGTGTTGTTCTTCCTTCTTTTTTTCTTTTCTCCTTTATTTTTCTCCTCATTTTCATTCTTCTTTCTTTTTACTTTCCTTCATTGTTAAACTCCAGTACAAAGTCTGGAGTTGACTTTGTTTTCCTACTGTAAGAACAACAAGAACATATCCTCATCAAAATTAGGGGTGTAAACCGATATATGAAATGCCCATTCCCCTACCATGATTTGAACTCATGTCCAACTGATTTCCAGGAGGCTGTCTTAATGAGCTAAATGAATTAAATCTACAATCCATAAACATTGGCCTATAAAATATTCTTGAAACTTTGTTGTGAAATTCTGAAATACCTATAAATTAATTTTTGATTCATTTTTGAATCCCTCATACCTGAAAACCATGATTTAGCCTTTTAAAGTACTCAGATATGTTAATTGGGAGACGAGATATGGAATTCTGTTTTTTTTGGTGTGTGTGTGCTGGCTGCCATTTTGTTTATGCAAATGAGGTAGTTCATCTCAACTTTTTTCTTGGGAACATCTTTTTTCTGAAAGAGGACATCCTAAGGAACATTTTGATACCCTTTTTTATTTTTTTGTTTTTTTAAATGTAGGTTTATGCACCAGGATCCTATGAGATCCTGGTGCATAAACCTACATTTAAAAAAACAAAAAAATAAAAAAGTCTGAATTTTCTAAAACAAGCATGAATGCTGCCGGACACAAAATAAGGGATCAATTTAAGATAAACTTACATTGCACACCCCACTAAAAACTTATTTAGGGAGGGAATTTCAAAAAAAGAAACAAAGCGTTTTTTTCTAGACATAATAAGGAGTAAATGTTTAAATTTTCAGCCCTCTAGCTCCATTGGAGCAGCCTGTACACTTGATACATACATACATAGCCAGCCAGCCGGATCAACTCAAAAACTGAAGAAACCTATTTTAACAATTTTGGTGACAGTTTTGGTTGACGGTTTCTAATATCAGCTGTATCACAACGTCAAGCAATATTTTTGCTAGATTAAGAATCAACTTTCAAACAAAAGAATCATCACCCTATTTCAGATGGCCTTTAGATTGTGCATGTCACTCTTTTTCATCATCCCCAGATCCAGGGAAGATTGGTTGATTGATTGATTGTTTTGTTTAACCATTTGGTGGGTCATTTAGTGCCGAAATCAGTAGGGGAGAGGGGGAGGTGGGGTAAGATCCCATGTCCTGTGACTAGAGACTTGAGTGGGGAGAGTCCCAAATCCCTGTCACTGAGACAAATGCCACGAGGACCGGGATAAGCTGGTCAGTGTTCGAAAGCTTCTCAGGACGAATCCCGACCAGCTGGCCAAGATATCCTGTGCAACTTCTCCGGAGATATCCGGAGATACCCGAGTGTTAAGTAAGTATCATGATTTATTCCCCTTAGGCAGAAGACTCCCGCTAGGGGGCGCTGTTTTAGGTTCTGGTCAACGAGCAGCCATTTTGTATTGTGTGATCAGTAGAAGAAAGAGCTTGGGAGGACACATGTGCTTGGTTGACTGCGGTCATTATTTGAATAAAAGGACCTGTAAGTACATAATATTTTGTTGCATTTTTAATCTGTTAATATCTGTCATTAAACCAAGCTTACACCGAGCATGCCACAAGGACCCCCAGCGGTTTCGAAGAACAGATACTACACTTTGATCTTAGCCAAATGCAGATCCAGGGAAGGGAGTGGGGTCCAGGAGCTAAAGCACAATTGAAAATTTTTTCTAAGAATATATAAAGAAATTTTATAAATAAAGACAAGTAATAATAAATTGACCTTAAAAACAAAAATTTATTGTATCCATTATCTTAGATAGACTAAGAAGAAGCAAATTGGACAACTCCCAGCTCAAAATCATGGATCCGCCCCTAATACTTGCAAAAGACTCTTGTTGAAATGTACCAAACACACGTGTGAATGCAATTTGTATGGCTGAAATAAGAATCAGACTTGCTTGACTCATTTGCAATGAACAAGGCTCAACTCGTTGCTTCGCGAGGTTCATTTTAGAAAATAGTAATTTAATTTAACCTGATGAGATTTTAATTTGTATTTTGGTTTGGCGGCAGCTCTTTGGTCAGCGATTCTCCGCTTCTCTCTTCCCCG
>VCCN01004110.1:1986902-1998813 GCA_006491835.1 Architeuthis dux | reverse complement strand
ATCCCAAATCCCAGTCACTGAGACAAATGCCACGAGGACCAGATGGGTCAAAGGCCTCACAGGACGAATTTTGAGTGTGCTAATGGTTCTCTGAACTTCAAGGCCATGGCAGTTTCAAAGAACAGATATTCCACTGTGATCCTAGCCACAGTCAAGATATCCTGCGCAACTTCTCTCCGGACGATACCTGAACTTCGAGGCCATGGCGGATTTGAAGAACAGATACTCCACTTTGATCTTAGCCAAAAGGCTGCAAAGCGATCAGCATAAATAAATGAATCAGCTACAACAGAAGAAGACTAACAAAGCGAACAAAGACACTAAACACAACCAGAACGTTACAGTGGTGAATGAATATAGAGGGTCAAACAACTTAATCTTCACAGATATTTATAGTTTTTCTTTACTTAAAAAGACATTGTCATTAAATTGGTTAGTAATCTCTTATCGCTTTTTAATGGCAGTGGAGCTAGAAAACGTTTTCTATTTTTCTCTACCTTTTCCTATGATTTTCTAATTTCAAAGTAGCAGGGTATCTGCTAGATTTACTGGAATATAATCTTTTAGGGAAGACCACACGACCTCATGATACAAAAGGAATTATATATAAAACTAGAATTCTGAGGGAAATTATGAATCACTGCCACCTATATATGCTGTGTTGGGGTGATCAATAAAAAATTGGATAAAAGGGTGATCAATGAATAAGTTACTTCTCTCACCTTTTGTTGGGCAGTGATCACTAAAAAATGTCTGAATTTTCAAAAAACAAGCAGGCACAAGCTAGTGACCAATTTAGCATAAACTGACATTGCATATTGAACCCCCCCCCCTCCCACTAAAATCCTATTTTGGAGGGATATTTAAAAAAAAAAAAAAAGTTTCCCCAATCACTGAGGGGAGTGTGTGTGTGCAAAATTTTAAGTTTCTACTATGAACAGTTAGGGCTGGGCAAAGTCCGATACATAGATACATATAAATGTCAGAACACATGAATAACCTAAACCCAGCAACAGTGTTAAAACCGGTATGTTGTGGGTAGCAGTGATTAACAGGTCTGAGTAGTTACTCAATAGAAACCATCACACAACCAACATCTTTTGGCAGCATGCCATGTTGGGGGTAATCAATTAGAAAAAAATTGGAAAAAACAGTGATCAATGAATAAATTACATGCCTCGCCTTTTTTGAGGCAGTGATCACTAAAATAGTCTGAAAATCTTTTTTTTAATTAACTTAATTTAAAAATTTTAAGGTTTTTTTTTTAATTTTGAAATTTTAGAATTTTAATATTTTATAACATCTAGAACACCAGAACTGAAAATATTTTTCATTTTCATAGTTTATCATTCAACATGTTTTGTTTTGCTTATTCTTGTAAACCCCCTGTGGAGCATCAGGCCGCAGCCACTTTTTATGAATGCAGTTCCGCCTTGTGTATTGGTGTATGCATTCTGATGTACATGTTACGGCTGTTTAGGCCATTTTCAACATCCTGGCTGCTCTGTTTAAAAAACCATGTTGAATGAAATTTTTGTTGCTTTTCCATAGAACATTTATTTGAAATATTCATTTATTTGTGCACTTTATTATTACACAAGAGAAGAAGAAAAAAGAAGAATTAGAAACTGTCAACTGAAACAGTCAACAAAACTGTCAATAGAGGTTTCTTCAGTTTTCAAGTTGGTCCAGCTGGCTGACTATGTATCTCGTGTACAGGCCATACTAATGGAGCTAGAGGGCTGAAATTTTAAACATTTACTCCTTATGCCTAGAAAAAAACGCTTTTTTTTGTTTTTCAAAATTCTCCTCCCTAAATACATTTTTAGAGTCGGGTTCACTTTGCAATGTAAGTTTATGTTAAATTGATCCCTTAGTTTGTGTCCGCTTGTTTTTCAAAATTCAGATTTATTTAGTGGTCACCACCCAACAAAAGAGAGAGAGAAGTAACTTATACATTGATCACCCCTTTTCCCAATTTTTGATTGATCACTCCCAACAAGGCATGCTGCCAAAAGACGTCAGTCACGTGATGGTTTCTATTGAGTGATTAATCAAACCTGTTGTTTTATTAATGTGCTTATATATTCCACAAAGTGAAAGGTTTTATAGAGGGTGGTTCAATTTGCAATGTAAATTTATGCTAAATCGATCCCTTAGTTTGTGTCAGCTTGTTTTTTGAAAATTCAGTGATCACCACCCAACAAACACCCCCCAACACAGCATATATGGGTGGCGATGATTCATAATTTCCCTTGGAATGCTAGTTTTATTTCTTTTTGGTTGATCACTCCCAACACGGCGTGCTGCCAAAAATCGTTGGTCACGTGAGGGTTTCTATTGAGTGACTAACCAGACCTTTGTTGTTTTATTAATGTGCTTATATATTCCACAAAGTGAAAGGTTATTAAAATGTTTGAATGTCACAGATTAACAAAAGCAACGACTTTATAATTCTGTTCCCCAAACTGATTTTCTTTTGTGATTCGTATTCATTTAGAATGAAATAAAATGATTGTTAAGAAAAAAGTTTGGTCCTATAAAATAAAATCTTGTAGAAAGGACAAATAATATTAAAATGATGATAAATACCCACTTTGCAGGCATTTTCTGATTTTCCCTGTTTCCATGTAGAAACCAAACCCCTCATCCATCAATCAAGGCCAAATTGTATTCATTCCATTTAATATCACACCTTTTTTTTTTAGCCACTGAAATAAATCGCTCGAGGCAATGGTTAGCATGCTTAATTCCTTACAGGCAGAAGTGTACCTAATGATTTTTAAGGGCAGGTGGGGGTGCAGACCTCTAATTTGCCGGCAAAGTGGGTGTATAAGCCAAATAAAGGAAAAGATTTGCCAACAGAAAGAGCATTGGGAGAAGGGGCGTTGCTGCATTCCCAAGAACCTTCCTGCGGTACACACCTACTTACAGGGCCTATGCAATGGGGATGCAGGTGGTACAGCGTACCTGAGAGCTTTAATGAAATACACTCTGGTTATGTGTTTGTGTATTCATGTATTGGTACGTGACCAAAATGCCATATCATGTTCCCAGGGCTAGAAAATAGGTCAAACGGCCAACCAAGTCAGAACAAAGAAAATGTGTTCGACCAACCAGAGTGGTTTAAGGGTGGCTGTGATTTCAAATCAGCCCTTTTCTCCGGTATGGACAACATGTTTTATTTCCCTCCACAGAATTTTCGCTCCCAACGACGAGATGATCTCTCATATTGGCAGAACATGTAGAATACAAGATGATTATTCTACAGAACACAGGGGGTCCAAAAGGGACCCCAGGAGCCAAAGGAGCTCAAAACAGAATGATTAATGAAGAAGGTCAGGGGGCTTGAAAGAAACTTTGTACACCCTGATAAAATTCCTCTCAGAGGCCGTAGTCTCACAAACCATTGACAATGAGTTTTTTCCCTCATGAATGGGGGAAAATAGTTAAAGATAATCAAGTCTAACAACTATCTGATCTTACAAACCAAGAAAATGTATTTGCTAGATTTTACCAATCTGAAAGAAGATAAGTAAAAAGTACAACAGATCTTCTTAGTCACTCAATAGAAACTGTGTGACCAACATCTTTTGGTAGCATACCGTGTTGGGGGTGATCAATTAAAAAAGGGGTGATTAATTAATAACTTCTCACACCTTTTGTTCGATAACTAAAAAGTCTTAATTTTCAAAAAACAAGCGGGCACAAACTAGGGATCCATTTAGTATAAACTTGTATGAATAAGTTACTTCTCTCGCCTTTTGTTGGGCAGTGATCACTAAAAAAGTCCAAATTTTCAAAAACAAGCTTGAATGCTGCCAGACACAAACTAAGTGATCAATTTAGCATAAGCTTACATTGCAAATTGAACCTCCACTAAAAACCTAAGTATGGGTGGGGGGGGGGATAAAAAAAATCCCCAAAAGACATGATACGGTTTAAATGTTGAAATTTTCAACTCTCTACCGCCATTGGTGCGGCCTGTATTCATGATACATACACAGCCAGCCAGACCAACTTGAAAACTGAAGAAACCTATTTTGCCAGTTTGAGCTGACAGTTTCTATTAGAGGTGAATAAGAAAGAATAAAAGAACAATAATCTTTGAATGAACAGGGAATAACCGACTTTATCAGTTAATCACTGCTACCCACAACAGACTGGTTTAAACACTGTTGCTGGGTTTAGGTTATTCACGTGTTCTGACATTTATATGTATCCGGACTTTGCCCAGCCCTAACCGTTCATAGTAGAAACTTGAAATTTTGCACACACACACTCCCCTCAATGAGTAGGGAAAATGTTGTTTTTTTTTTGTTTTTTGAATAAGTTACTTCTCTCGCCTTTTGTTGGGCAGTGATCACTAAAAAAGTCCAATAAGTTTTAGAGGGTGCCCCCCACCCTCTAAAACCTATTTGGGGGTTCATCAATATGCAATGTAAGTTTATGCTAAATTGACCCCTTAATCTGTGTCCAGCAGCATTCTCACTTGCTTTTTGAAAATTTGGATTTTTTAGTGATCACTTTCCATCATCACTGTTTAATTTACAAGGTAAAAAGAAGCATATATCAGTGGTGGTGATTCATAATTTCCCTTGGAATGCTAGTTCTACTTATTAATCCTGCATCTTGCGATTCCTAAGAACTTTTTCCCAAATCTATAAAACCTGTTAACAAAACCAGAATCGGGGCAAACGCTTGTGGATAGTAAGTTGAAAAATAAATCAAATTGATTGCTGGACTTAGTTTAATGACAAAATTTGATTGCATCTCTGGGGATTGGTTCTGAGTTGAAAGCTTTGGATTCCCCAAGGAGGATGAGAAAGAGGGGAGAGCAAAGGGGAGAGGAAGGATGAAGTATAGATAGGAAGGAGGGAGGAGTGAAGAGAAAAAGATGGTAGGAGAGAAAGAAACGTTAGGAGGGGGAAAGATGGAAAAGAAGGGTTGAAGGAAGGAAAGCGGAATGAAGGGGAGGAGAATAAAACAGTATGGAAGAACAAGGGAGGTTAGAGAGAATGAAGAAAAAAAGAAAGGAAGAAAGAAAGGAAGAAGGGTAAAGAGGTTGTGAATAAAGCAATATGGAGAAGAGAGGAAAGAAAGAAAAGACAGGTCTGCTGAGTCACTCAATAGAAACTGTCATGTTACTAACATCTTTTGGCAGCATGCAGTGTTGGGGGTGATCAATTAGAAAAGGGGTGATCAATGAATAAGTTACTTCTCTCACCTTTTCTTAGATCAGTAAAAAGTCTGAATTTTCAAAAAAAACAAGCGGGCACAAACTAGGGATTAATTTAGCATAAACTTACATTGCAAATTGAACCACCCACTATTCACCTATTAAGGGGTGAATTTTAAAAAAAAAAAAAGTTTTTCCAAGACATAATGAGTAAATGTTGAAATTTTCAGCCCTCTAGCTCCATTGGTGTGGCCTGTATGAATGATACATACACAGCAGGCCGAACCAACTTGAAAACTGAAGAAACCTATTTTTTACAGTTTTGGTGACAGTTTCTAACAATAGAGGATATAAATATATGCAATTTAAAATGAAAGAGAAAGAGGGAGGAAGAAAGAGAAAGAAGAAGAAGAAGAAGAAGAAGAAGAAGAAGAAGAAGAAGAAGAAGAAGAAGAAGAAGAAGAAGAAGAAGAAGAAGAAGGAAGAAGAAGAAAGAGGCAGAAAGAGGAAGAAAGAGAAAGAGGGAGAAAGAGGAAGAGGAAGAAAGAGAAAGAGGAAGAAAGAGGGAGAAAGAGGAAGAAAGAGGAAGAAAGAGGAAGAGGAAGAGGAAGAGGAAGAAAGAGAAAGAAAGAGGAAGAGGAAGAAAGAGGGAGGAAGAAAGAGGGAGGAAGAGGAAGAAAGAGGGAGAAAGAGGAAGAAAGAGAAAGAGGAAGAAAAAGGAAGAAGAAGAAAGAGAAAGAGGGAGGAAGAGGAAGAAAGAAAGAAGGATGTAGGGGTTGAGAATAAAGCGATATGGAGAAGAGAGGAAAGAAAGAAAAGACAATAGATGTGCAATTTAAAATGTAAAAAAGAGGAGAGAAAAAGATGGAAAGAATGAAGAAATGGTTTTGGTGTGGAAGAATTCAATGAAGGAAGAGAAGAAAATCTGAAAAATAACTTTGGGAATGTATATATAGAGAGAGATAGAGATAGAGAGAGAAGGAAAATGTGAATGTTGATTGATTGATTTGTTTTGCAGCATATCAACATTTGATGGGTCATTTAATGCCAAAATCAGTTCAAAATTTGAAAAGTTGGAGGTTTAAAAAAAAAGTTTTTTAATAAAGTCTTGCGACTTTGGTAAAGAACAGGTGGCCCCTGTTTGGGCGATCTTACCCCTCTGCAGGGGATGCAGTCAGTGTATTCTTGGCCCCAGCCGACAGGGCCGAAAATGTGAACATGGGTGAGAAAAAATGAACAGAAGGCGGCAGAAGAGGAACAAAACAGAAGGAAATTTAGAAAGCTCTCAGAGAGCGCATACCTCTTCCAATGCCACTAAAATCAGAATGAAAATCAGTTCATATATAGTTACGATGCAAGAGGCATAACTAAAAAAAATTCCTTGATCCGCACCCAAAATTTTAAACATTCTTCCTTCGCCTCTGGCCCATCCTTCCACAAAATGTCATTGGAATTCATTTAGAACTTTGGGGAATATTGTGTGGACAAACAGCTAGACAGACTGACGGACAGAAGTGAATACATATACCACTTCCAACTTCTTTGGCAAAGGGAAAAGAAGAAAAAAGGGAAAAGCAGAAAAATGAAAAAGAAAAAGGCGGAAAAAGAAGAAAAATGGAAAAAGGAGGAAAAAGATGAAAAAAGGAAAGAAAAAAAAGAAGAAAGGAAAGAAAAAAAAGAAGAAAAAAGGAAAGAAAAAAGAAAAAGGGGAAAAAGAAGAAAAACGAGGAAAAAGAAAGAAAAAGAAGAAAAACGTGGAAAGAGAAGAAAAAGGAAGAAAAAGGAGGAAAAAGAAGAAAAAGGAGGAAAAAGAAGAAAAAGGAGGAAAAAGAAAGAAAATGGAAAAAAGAAGAAAAAAAGAAGGAAAAGGTGAAAAGAAGGAAAAAGAAAGAAAAGAATTACTGAAGAGAAGGGAGGGATGGAAAAGAGTGAAAGCTGATGAGAAGAAAAAGAAAGAAAAAGAGGAGAAAGAGGAAGATGGGAAAGATTGGTATAAAAAACGCAAGAAAGAAGAAAGGAAGGAAGGGGGGGTCGATAAAGGGGGGAGGGAGGAGGAGAGTTAATCAATTTAGGAGTAAGTAAATTTCTTGTGATAAATTGGACAGGAAGAACGTTTAAATATAGATATCTTAGTTACAGGGAATAAGTAAAAGGAACAAAAACCAAAAGAATGAAAGAAACAGGTCTGGTTAGTGACTAAATAGAAACCGTCATGTGACCAACGTCTTTTGGCAGCAAGACGTATCGGGGTGATCAATTAAAAATATTGAGAAAAGGGGGTGATCAATGAATAAATTACTTCAGTCGCATTTTGTTCGGGAAAAAAGTCAAAATTTTCAAAAACAAGCTTGACTGCTGCCGGACACAATTTAGCATAAACTTACATTGCAAATTAAACCCCCCCACTAAAATCCTATTTAGTGGGTGGTGGATTTTCAAAACACAAAAAAGTGTTTTTTTTAGACATTAAATAAGGAGTAAATGTTTAAATTTGTCAGCACTAGCTCCATTGGAGCAGACTGTACGCATCATACATGCATATATAGCCAGCCAGACCAACTTGAAAACTGAAGAAACCTATGTTGACAGTTTTGGTTGATGGTTTCTAATATGCAAGTATGGGAAGAAGGAAGAGAGAACGGAAAGAGTGTGCGATGATTTGCAAACAAGAAAGAAAAAACTATTAGCATACGATAAAGGAAAGAAAGAAAAAAGGAAAACGGTAAAGGAAGAAAAAGAAGAAAAAAGAAAAGGACAAGAAAGAGTAAAACAAAAAACAATGAAAAAAAGAAAAAGAGAAAAAGAAAAAGAGAGACAAGGAATAGAAGACAAAAAAGAACAACGCACAAAAACGAAAAAGAAAATACAAGAGAACACAATAATAAAAAAAGCACTAAAAAAGAAAAAGAAAAAAACGACAAAAAGAAGATAAAAAGAAAAAAGCACAAAAAACGACAAAGAAAAGGGAAGATAAGAAAGAGAAGACAAAAAGAAAAAAGCACTGAAAAGAAACGCAAAAGAAAAAAAAGACCAGAAAGAGAAGACAAAAAAAGAACAACGCAAACAAATGAAAAAGAGAAAAAGAAAGAATTTAAAAAATAGGAAAATTAACAGCCGCCCCCAAAAAAGAAAAAAAGAATTACTGGGATGATGTCATGTCAAAAAGCAGACGACAGCCATTTCTCTTTCTTTTTTCGTTTCTGCACTTCTTTTCTTTTGCTCTTTTTTGCCCCACCCGTTAAAAAGGTGTCTGGCTGTTCTTAGCGGCAGTTCTTTATTGCCAGTGTTCAGAAGTGCAAATAAGAACGATCTGTATTCCGTCGGTCTTCAATTGCAACATTTTGAGGAGGCCATCTTTGTCTTTGATGTTTGTCGGCAAGTTCGCCCTGTTCCACCTCCTTCTTCCCTATTGCTCTCCTTTCCATTTTAGTCTTCTTCTTCTTCTTCTTCTTCTTCACTCTACCACACTTTCTTCTTCTTCTCCACTACTTTTCTTCTTCTTGATGTTTTTTTGCTTTTTTTCTTCTTCCTCTCCACCTCCTTCATCTTCTTCCTTCTTTTTCTTCGTCTTCTTTCCATCCAGTCTTCTTCTTCACTCTTCTCCCCCTCTCTACTTCTCCCTCACTTTCTTCTTCTTCACTACTTTTCTTCTTGATCTTTTTCCTGTTTTCCCTCCTTTTTCTTCTTCCTCTTTTTTCCTACGTCTTCCTCTCCTCCTTCTTTATCTTCTTCCTTCCCTTTCTTCGTCTTCTTTCCATCCAGTCTTTTTCTTCTTCTTCTTCTCGGGCCCCTTTTCCCGCTATTATCCTTAATCTCCCCCTCATGCACCCTGCTCTCTCTCTCTCTCTCTCTCTCTTTCACTCCCCCATTTCGTATTCCACCCTTCCTTCTGCTCGCTGCCGTCATGTTGGTAATAGATTGATAGAATACAGCTGCCGCGTGTCTTCTACCTGGTCGCTCCCTTTACCCCCCGACCCCATGCTGTTCCGACCCCACAGAGGGAGGGGTTTTGGCATTGGTGGTGGTAGCTCGACAGCTAACGTCACAACAACCCATTGTTCTTCGTTTGCTTATTCAATTCCCTTCACCCACCTTTCTCGTTTCTTTCTTTCCTTTTTTTCTTGTCTATAAGTATTTATAGCGTTCTGTAGATGTCCATCCTCGTCGTTTCGTTATAACGTTGTTGAGAGAAAAAATATATATAAATATACGATAATATCAAATATTGTTGCTGGAATTGCGAATTAAGTGATTTTGGTGACTAGACATGATTTAGACGCAAAATTCCTCCATTGCAATAAATAAAATTAACCCCTATTTATATAATTGGGTCTGTGATAAAAATCGGTTTTACTTAACGTTGGAAACAAGTCGTGGTTTTCAGGAAGCTACGTTAATTGGGGACTTGGTGTATACATGAAAGCACCCATTCGTGTTTGTAAACTAAAGCCCGTCGGGTACAAGAGGGTGAATCGCCTTCGTTGAATGTTTGTCGTTACTTGCTATGGGTGAATCTTTCGTATATTTGTATACAACTTTTACTATGAAGTGAGAAACCCCAAAATGGTGTTTTATGTTAGGCTGAGTCGTCAGAGAATGGAGTGATGAGGTACGGGAGACTGGGGTATAGAGAGAGGAAGGCGGTGTGCGATGCCTCTATAACTGTTCGTTGCAAAACAAACGCTGAACACTATTTTTGCTTTACACATTCTTTTCGTAAAAGCGAAAAGGTGTCGTAAAGCGAACTTTCGAAAAGCGGGGAACACCTGTAATTAGTCTGTGTGTAGGTGAGAGAAATGTGTATATAAGCTTTACCAGTTATAAATTTCAATGTTTGAGTGTGTACCACTTTATTCTGATTGATTCCGTGTATGTGGTTTTTATGCGTTCAATAGCATCAAACGATTGTTTGTTATGTGGAGGATACGGACAAAAATCCCACCGATTCGTGAATCTTAACTCTGCTTTATCCAAATGACCAATAATGACGGTTAAAACGTTTTGTTTGTGAATTCTTTTCCAAAGAAATGTCATGTACTTTCAATCAATGTATTCTCATATGTTTAATTGATATATGTTCCGATAAATGTTCGTGTTCTGGAAAAAATGATCTCTCAATGAAGTAAAACAAAATTTGCTTCGAAATTCGGATATGGCAATTATTTTGCTATGTAAATTATTCGATTAATTCTTCCTTGTACACATTCGGATAGTTCCTTTCTTGTACTCGTTTGGTTAGTTCCTTTCTTGTACTCGTTTGGTTAGTTCCTTTCTTGTACTCGTTTGGTTAGTTTCTTTCTTATACACGTTCGGATAGTTCCTTTCTTGTACACGTTCGGATAGTTCCTTTCTTGTACACGTTCGGATATTTCCTTTCTTCTACACATTCGGATAGTTCCTTTCTTCTACACATTCGGATAGTTCCTTTCTTGTACTCGTTCGGTTAGTTCCTTTCTTGTACTCGTTCGGTCAGTTCCTTTCTTGTACACGTTCGATTAATTCTTCCTTGTACTCGTTCGGATAGTTCCTTTCTTGTACTCATTTGGTTAGTTCCTTTCTTATGGATGCTACAAGTTTAAAGGTTGCCCTCTCTCATCCCTAATGAATTTTGTCCGGTGGGGGTTTTGTTATGGATACGTTATGTGGAGGTAGGTAGATTACATAAGTATCGGATATTTAACAAATACACTATGGTGTTGAAATTGTTTTAATTCCTGTTTCAGCTTATTGTTATTCAAAACAAAAATTTGCTCATCTGTTTATGAAGGATGAAAATAATTCAGCAAAAAGCATTTGGTTTACAAGAAAATGTTAATTTTGTAGATATTTCGGTGTTTATTTACATCATGTCAAGTCTTACAATGAAATTAAGAAACTAATAGAAAAATAGCAAATGTTTTTATGGAGAAGGAGATGTGACTGTAAACTGCACCATAAGTGAATGCAGTAAGCCACCCTAAAGTGAATATAAAGCAGGGATGACAGAGTAGGGACGGGTATACATTAGCAACTGTGCAAATGACTTGAGTTCGGCCATGTAAAAACGATATGAGCACAAAGCAAAATTAAAACAAAAAACTATAATACTCTGGAACTTTAAGATCCAGACCAACCACTCCATCCAGAAGGCCAGATCTGTAAAAAAAAAAGGAAAACAAAGCCTGCGAGATCCTAGACTTGGGACTTTCGTCAAACCACGGGGTTAAAGATAGAAGAAACCAAAAAATAGAAAAATGCCAGGACCTCGCTCGATAACTAAAGAAACTGTGGAACATGAGGGTAAGGGTCGTTCCCATAATAACTGGAGCACTTGCAACAGTCCTCAAAACATTAGAGGTCAGATTGGGTCGGGTGAATATTCAAAGGAAGGGTTAAGACTATCTACGGCTGAGATACTGAGGAAGGTGCTGGGGATCTGAGGAGACATGCTGTCACTCAATTCCCAGCAACAACCACAAGATATTTGATGTGAATAGATGAGTAGTAAATACAAAGTTTTTAAAAAAAGTTAAATCATTTGTTTTACAAATGGCTGTCTGAGATGTATCATTGTATTTTAAACAAGTGTGAATGTTCAACGTGTGTTAACAAGCAAAGACACGAGTCTATTGATACAAGGTAGAATATTTTGGGCTCTTCATCAGTGAATTATATATATATATAATTCACTAAATTATATTTCGACTTCTCTCATCTTCAGCGCATCTTTTGGAAGTGAGAGAAAAAATTCAT
>VCCN01004110.1:1905175-1916743 GCA_006491835.1 Architeuthis dux | reverse complement strand
TGACCAGTATCACAAAAGTTGCCCAGTCGCTGTGACCATTATCACAAAAATTGCCCAGTCCCTATGACCAGTATCACAAAAGTTGCCCAGTCCCTGTGACCAGTATCACAAATATTGCCCAGTCCCTGTGACCATTATCACAAAGGTTGCCCTGTCGCTGTGACCAGTATCACAAAAATTGTCCAGTCCCTGTGACCAGTATCACAAAAATTGCCCAGTCCCTGTGACCAGTATCACAAAGATTGCCCAGTCCCTGTGACCAGTATCACAAAAGTTGCCCAGTCCCTGTGACCATTATCACAAAAATTGCCCAGTCCCTGTGACCAGTATCACAAAAATTGTCAAGTCCCTGTGACCATTATCACAAAGATTTCCCAGTCCTTATGACCAGTATCACAAAAGTTGCTCAGACACTGTGACCAGTATCACAAATATTGCACAGCCCTGTGACCATTATCACAAAAATTGCCCAGTCCCTGTGACCAGTATCACAAAAATTGCCAAGTCCAGTATCACAAAGGCATCAGAAATGTCTTTCCGACCCTCTTCTTATAGTGCAATGGGGAGATGCTGCACAAGGATCAGAATCCCCAGGACTTGGCATGCCTTATTTATGCCACATCCCGCCCAAAGATGAGAATACGACAGAACAGATACTACACTAGCATCTCACACTGAAGGCTGGGACCGGGTGAGCATCATTAAATAAGTAAATTTAGTGAGTGCTTGAGCTTTTTTGTGTTTTTTGTACCTACTAAAGTAATGAAGGTTAGAATTTGGTGAAGGAAGACAGACAAGTGATACCCCAAACGGCTCCACCCATCAATCCCTTCCCTCTATAGACAATTGAATAAATGTCTTCAGGGTGAACTCTGCAATGTTCAAACTTTGCGATATTCAAGAAATAAAGATGACTTCAGGCCATTGAACGTGCATTAAAATATTTATCAAAGAAAATTACCGGAGTCTCCCAAATCAAAAGTTAATTTCCAGAAATTAATTAGATTTAAAAACAAGGCAGTAATTAAGCTCAGTAATTATTACTGCTTGGTAGCTAAATTATGCAAAGATGTTTTTGAACTGGAACGGGGAGGGGGGGCATTGTTTCGGGTGCCATCTTGGTTGTGAATTTTTTTTTAAAAAATGGTCTCAAATTAAAAGTAGGGCATAGGTTAAAATCCGTGCACAAAGCAGGTTATCAAATTTTAAGACTTATTGATACCAAAGTATATGACTTTTTTGTACTACCCAACCCAAGGATTGAACTTATGACCACCAGGCAGGTTACTAAGTATACTAAATATGCTTAAGCCATAATTTTTCCATTAGGTCATGTATTCTGTGAAACAATCCAGTAGTTGAAACCAGGGATGGACTGAGTGGTCGGCAGTTCCCGAGGGTTCAAAGACCAAGAGGCCCAAGTAGCAAAAGTGTTAAGTGGCCAATAACCCTTTTTGCCCAGGGGCCCAGATCACCGTCAGTCCACCCCTGGTGGAAACTTAAAGCCTTAAAGCTAATTTTGCTTGTGTACCTCTTCAAATGAACCAGAGTTGATGATTTTGCATAACTTGCAGTTTAATCAAAAGATGAATATTTTAGAGTCTTAAAATGAATGCCCTTAATTATTGATCCTGAAGAAGGCCTGAGGGTACAACAGCCGAAACGTTGTGACTATACAAGTCTGGTTAGTCACTCGATAGAAACCATCACATGATCAATGTCTTTTGATAGCATGCCGTGTTGGGAGTGATCAATTAAAACAATTGGAAAAAATGTGTGATCAATGAATAAGTTACTTCTCTCACCTTTTGTTGGGCAGTGATCACTAAAAAAGTCTGAATTTTCAAAAAACAAGCATGAATGCAGCCGGATACAAACTAGTGGCCAATTTAATATAAAAATACATTGCAAATTGAACCCCCCACTAAAAACCTATTTAGGGTGCAGTGAATTTTCAACAAAAAAAAGTTTCCTCTAGACATAATAAGGAGTAAATGTTTAAATTTTCATCCCTCTAGCTCCATTGATACAGCCTGTACACATGATACATAGATAGCCAGACTGACTTGAAAACTGAAGAAAGTTTTGGTGACAGTTTTTTTTTTTTATAACAACCAAGATGAGGACACTCGTCCAAATAAATCAGGATATAATATGGAATAATAATTCCTCATTTCAGAAATTCAGACAAAAATAACAATCATTCTGCTTTTTGATAAGAATTCATAAGGACAATGTCACCTTCTTTTATAACAACCAAGATGAGGACACTCGTCCAAATAAATCAGGATATAATATGTAATAATAATTCCTCATCTCAGAAATTCAGACAAAAATAACAAGCATTCTGCTTTTTGATAAGAATTCATAAGGACAATGTCACCTTCTTTTCTTTTTTTCACCTGCCTCCATCTTGGTTTTCTTTTTAAAATCATCCTTTCCACTTTTTGTTTCATTCACTTCCTTTTTTCTGTATTTTCTTCATATTCTCTCTTATTCATTAATCACCACTTCCCACAACACTGGTTTATTGCTGGGTTTAGGTTATTCATATGTTCTGACATTTATGTATCTATGTATCTGGATTTTGCTCAGCGTTCATAGTAGAAACTTAAAATTTTTCACACGCACTCCCCTCAATGAGTAGGGAAAACGTTTTTTGAAAATTCCCCCCTAAATAGGTTTTTAGTGGTGGGATCAATATGCAATGTAAGTTTATGCTAAATTGGTCACTAGGTTGTGCTCGCGTGTCTTTTGAAAATTCAGACGTTTTTTAGTGATCACAGCCCAACAAAATGCGAGAGAAGTAACTTATTCATTGATCACCCGTTTTTCCAACTTTTTAATTGATCATCCCAACACAGGTGGGTGACGGTGATTCATAATTTCCTTTGGAATGCTAGTTGACTCTTTATTTCTTTTCCTCATTTTCTGTTTTTTTTGTTTTTTGAAAATTCAGACCTTTTTAGTGATCACAGCCCAATTCTTTAATTGATCACCCCCAACACAGCATATATGGTTGGCGGTGATTCATAATTTCCCTTGGAATGCTAGTTATTCTTCTTTGTTATTGCCTTTCTTTCTTCATCTACTTCTTTCTCTTTCTCTTTCTCTTTTCTGGTTTTGTCAAACTCCAGGACAAAGTCCGGAGTTGACTTTGTTTTCTTATCATAACAAGAACAAGAACAACAAGAACAATCCTCACCAAAATATGGGGTGTATACCAATATATAAAATCCCCATTCTCCTACCGTGATTTGCACTCGAGACCTAATGATCAGTAGCTGGCTTACCGACTGAACTAAATTGACAAGTCTTAGATATTAATGAAAATTTATCATACAGATTCTTTAATTGATCACCCCCAACACAGTAATAATAATAAATAAATATAGAAAAAAAACGATTTTCTTTTAAATTTTTTATTTGTTATATATACAATACAAAAGTCGCAGTATTTATCTTCAGTCGGAACAGAAGTAAGAGTAGAGTTTGACCCTGCAGCAGCCAGTCTTGTACTTCTTATTTTTCCTTCTCCTCCTCATCCTACAACAACTTCTTCTTCTTCTTCTTCTTCTTCTTCTTCTTCTTCTTCTTCTTCTTCTTCTTCTTCTCTCTTTATTATTGTCGATGCCGTAACCCCACAAGAATACCACCTGCCTTAAAAAATCTAATATTTATTTGATTCAATCTTTTTTCACAAAAAGGTGGTGAAAATATTTCTATTTCATTTTGTTTTTCTTCTTCAATCTCCAATTTTCATAATCTGTGGTTGATTGGGGGGGAGTGAGGGGCTTTGCTGCCCCAATAAAGACAAATAATTGAAAAACACAGGAGACAGAAAAACATGATACCAAAAAAACACACATCCAGTTTGGAAGTGATGAAAAAATGAAAACAAAGAAATAAAAGAGGTGAAAGGTTTTAATATATTCATGAAGATTTTTTTATTGGCTTTACCCCATTAAAGTGAATGAATAGAAAATGACGAAAAGAAATAAAGAGTCAAATAGCATTCCAGAGGAAATTAGGAATCACCGCCACCTATATATGCTATGTTGGGGGTGATCAATTACAAAATTGGAAAAAAGGTGTGATCAATGAATAAGTTACTTCTCTCGCCCTTTGTCGGGCTGTCATCACTAAAAAAAGGTCTGAATTTTCAAAAATAAAAGTGGGCACAAACTGGTGACCAATTTAACATAAATTTACATTGCATATTGAACGCCCCTTCTAAAAACTTATCATCGGGGGAATTTTCAAAAAACAAAAAAACATTTTCCCTACTCATTGAGGGGAGCGTGTGTGCAAAATTTCCCTACTCATTGAGGGGAGCGTGTGTGCAAAATTTCAACTTTCTACTATGAATGGTTAGGGCTGGGCAAAATCCAGATACATAGATAAATACATAGATATATATAAATGTCAGAACATATGAATAATCTAAAACTAGCAATAAACCAGTGTTGTGGGTAGCAGTGATTAATAAGAAAAAGTGATGGAGAAAGGGAAAGAACAAGCCTGGCTGCTGCAGGGACAAACTCGAAGTTTCGAGTCTTCCATTTTCTCCAAGTTCAGGATTTTTCTCCAAGTTCAGGATTTTCCTCCTGCGGACCAAAATGGATATGTTATGATATGCTGCCCCGGGAGGTCATTTCCAGGCCAACACCTGGGCGGAAGTGGAAGTGACCCCGGTCACCTTAGGAAATATGCATATGCATGGGTGTCCGAAAACAGGATGTTGAACACACAATCTGATAAAAGAAGACTCAGAGATGGAGATAGAAGCTATAGGGAAGCTCAGAGACGGAGAAAACAGAGGGCTCAGAACAGAGAGGCAGACTGCCTAGGCTGGGCCGGAAGGCACAAGACTGGTGTCCCTGTTGGGGACAGACTGTCGTTTCTCATTATCTCTCTCTCACTCTTCATTCTCCGGCCGACAAAATGTATTCATATGAAATAAGAAAATGTCCGGATATTTTTACAAACAACTTTCGAGTTTTCCTTCGTTATTTTCACCAAGTTCAAGACAGTATACAACAGATATACAACAAACTGAAGAAACCTAGTTTGTGGGTTTTGATAACAGTTTTGATAACAGTTTTAATAACAATTTTGATAACAATTTTGATAACAGTTTTGATAACAGTTTTGATAACAATTTTGATAACAGTTTTGATAACAGTTTTAATAACAATTTTGATAACAGTTTTGATAACAGTTTTGATAACAGTTTTGATAACAATTTTGATAACAGTTTTGATAACAGTTTTAATAACAATTTTGATAACAATTTTGATAACAATTTTGATAACAGTTTTGATAACAGTTTTGCAGTTTCTAAAGACTTTAGTGTGGATAAGTTCCAGTCACTGTTCAGATTAATACTAAGAGAATGTAAGCATTGATTGAGAAAGGAAATGAAAAAGTCAGGTTTGAAATTGGGTTACCTGTCCGGGTTCAGCAAAATGTAAGTAAGCGAAAAACATGATTTGTGTTAGAAAGTCACAGAAAAAGTGCCTAAAGCTTGTTGACTTTTTCACTTGTATAAAAAAAAAGATTTTTTTACAATTTCCAGCTTTCCATCTCTGAAGGCACCCATTGCCTATGGCAGTGGATCAGGAAAAGTCAAAAAAAGAAGAAAGAAAATTCCGATTCCATCAGTGTGATGGGTCTCATCTTCAAGAGTCTGTGACTGACACGCCAAAACTTGGTTTCTGAAGATTCGTCTTATATGTCAAGATTTATTTTATTTTATTTCCTTCTCGTGGAGAAGTTAGTGTTTTTGTTTGAAATTTTCATTTATTTTTCTGTTTTTTGTTTTAGTTTTTAATTAGTTTTTTGTTTGAAGATTTCCTTAGTTTTTTGGGGTTTTTTTTGTTTCAACAAAGTGAGTAAACAATAAAGAATTGATGATAATAAAAAAATTGATAGTCTGCTGATTTTTATTTTTGAAATGGAAGCATATTACCTTTGATTGTTATTGAAAGGCATAAGACACCAAATCTGCCTTGTGTTTTTCTTGGTTCTTATCATGACTTGGCTTCACGAACAAAGAACTTGAAGGGTTTTCCATGTCCGTTGCAAACCCTCAGCTGGGCCCATGGGGCAGGTCATAAAGTAGCCCACAGGCCTGCATTAATGAAGTTTTAAGGTGAAGTGGGGTGTGTGCGTGACCGACCCCACTACATGCCATGGACCACTGAACTGGGATTATAGAAGTAAGGTCCCGAGACTGTAGGTTTTTTGTTGGAATCTCCTTCGCCTGGGTAGGTTCACAGCAGTATACCAAAAGTACTGCTTTTTTTTTTCCATGTCTGTCGCAGGAAGTGGAGTAGCCCACAGGCCTGCAATAATGAAGTTTTAAGGTGAAGTGGAATGAGCGGGTGACCGATCCCACTACATGTCATGGACCGGGATGATGGAAGAAAGGTCCCGAGACTGTACAGTTTTTGTTGGAGTCTCCTTTGCCTAGGAAGATGACCAAGCTGGCTGTAGAGGTATACCACCCCTTCAAGGGAGTATACCAAAAGTACTGCTGACCTGCGTAGGTTCAAAGGAGTATTCAGACAGTATATTTATTTTGGATTTGTTTTTGTTTTCATTCAAAATTTACAAATTAAGCTCTTCATCATTTGCAGTCAATAAATTGTATTGCTAGCCTCACTCTCTTCAGTTCAGAGGAGTTAAAACAAATTATAAATTACAAAAAAAATATATTTATTTCTTTATTTTAACAAATATAAAGATTAACAAATATTTATAAATAAATCTCTCCCTAATTAATTTCAAGAAAAAACAAATCAACAAATAAAATAAAACATAAATAAATACGTTAAACATAAATTCAAATATATTGTTGTGTATAATTACGATATTTGCGGGCCTATAAAACACATGGTTAACAAGGGTATTTGGGGGACAAACGCTCATCCAAATTCACATCCTTTTTTTTCTTCAGGAAAGCCTTTCTTACCATGACAGCTGCTCTACCATTTGAGCTATGAGAGCCAACAGTTGGGCGGAGATAAAATCTAACCATATAGACCGGCTCCATATTTTAGTTTGTTTACATACACTAGTAGTATCAGTGGTAATATCATCTTGAATTTGATTCTTATTTGATCAATCATTGTCAACTCTTATTTACAATCAGCCCTTTTTAATTAAGGCCATAGAATGACGGTCTGAGTATTGTGATAAAAAGCAACGGAAATTAGGATGAAAGAAATACGAGTCAGGAATTGATAATGATTGACAATACTTTGTATAAGTCCACTGCTGGACAAAGGCCTTTCCCAACTCCTTCCATGACAACCTATCTTGTGCTAACCTCTGCTACGTCTTACCAGCAAACTTTTCTATCTCGTCTCTCCATCTTGTGTCTGGTCTTTTCCTACTGCGTTTACTGCCCCATGGGCCAGTCGGTTAGTCTTTTCCCCCATCTATTATCATCTCTTCTTGCTAGGTGACCAGCCCATCTCCATTTTTGCTGCTTAATTAGTTGTATAATATCCTTCACTCTAGTCCTCTCGCTGATCCATGTTGATCTTTTTTTATCTCTTAGAGTTATCCCTAGCATTGCTCTTTCCATGGCTCTCTGTGCTATTCTGAGTTGGTTTTCAGCTCGTTTTGTTAATTTCCATGTTTCGCATCATGGCTGGTATTATGCAGCCATTGTATACTTTACGCTTTAGGCACATTGGCAAGGTGCTCTTGAGAATGTCTCCATTCATGCTTTCCAAACTATCGTTATGCGTCGCTTTATTTCACAGTCATGGCCTTTCTCTAGCTTTATTACCTGTCCTAGGTAGATGTATTCATAAACCTTCTCTTTATGGCCTTTTTGGGGACTTCAAGATGATAGACATTTCTTGTGCAGCATTCGAAACAGAATTGCTTTATGATTCTAATTAAGTACTCTAAGGCTTACCCTACTGAATACCAATAAAGGAAAGGTATGGACCAGCTTTGCATAATTTGAGGGTTTTTTGAGAGGCACCACCAGAACATCAATACTTCATATTTAAAGTTTTATTATTGGCTGGTTATTTGCAATACATTTCACATGTTGACTTATTATAATACATATAATAGCCTGATTGTGTCAGTAATACTTGCCTTAATTCCTGACCATAGACAATCCTTTTCTTCTTGACTTTCAATGCACAATATACAGATTGAGAGCTGAAACAATGACTCAAGCTAAGGATGAGAGTGGTGGAGTAGTGGTCAAGTTAGTGGGAAACGATAAGAAAGGCCCAAAATCTTCCAACATATTCTGGGTTCAAATGTAATTGTTTAAAATACAACCATGATTACTGTTTCATAACTTCCTCCACCAAACTTTTCTGTGTCACATATGGAAGATGAGAAATGTCTTATATGGCCCACTGGATCAAAATGGTTATCTGTGCCTGATCTATGTAATGTTTAGTGAATAAAAGATTTGAAATATTTGTTTAATAAATCCTACACATGACATTACAGGTTGTATAAAGAATGATTATACAATATTATTAATCACTGCTACCCACAACAGACTGGTTTAAACACTGTTGCTGGGCTTAGGTTATTCATGTGTTCTGACATCTATATGTATCTATGTATATATCTATGTATCTCTCTCTATATATATATGGACTTTGCACAGTCCTAACTGTTCATAGTAGAAACTTAAAATTTAGCACACACATTCCACCCAATGAATAGGGAAAATGCATTTATTTTTATTTTTGAAAATTCCCCCTCCCTCTAAATAGGTTTTAAGAGGGGGTTTAATATGCAATGTAAGCATATGCTAAATTGGTCACTAGTTTGTGCCCCCTTGTTTTTTGAAAATTCAGACCTTTTTTAGTGATCACAGCCCAACAAAAGGCGAGAGAAGTAACTTATTCATTGATCACCCCCTTTTCTAACTTTTTAATTGATCACCCCCAACACAGTTCTGTTTGTTTTTGTTTCTCTGTCTATCTTTTATAATAAAAGAAAGATGCTTAGGAAAATATCTCTTACCCACCATTTGAAACAATGGACTCTTCCACTTGAGCAAGTTCAATCACTTTTTAATGAAAACATTTTAATTGATCACCCCCAATACAGCATATAGGGGGGAGGGGGCAGTGATTCATAATTCCCCTTGGAATGCTAGTTATTATTGTTGTATCTCAGAGGAACAATTTGCATATGTCTCTACTCTTAAAGACCAAGTTCACTTCAGGATTGAATTGAAAACCTTTTATTCAAAATTTGATATGTAATATTTATTTTAAATCTACAGCTGCACATTTTCTGAAGAAAGAAGAAATAAAATTGATGCTATAAAAGCTAATAATCTATCTATATAATGAACAGTGTGATTTTTTCTGTTTATTTGTTTCTCTGTCCATTCCAATAGATTCTTCTACTTAAAGATAAGAATTTTGCTAATAAAAATATATCCTACCTGTAAGGTTGGTTTAATGACAGATATTAACAGATTAAAAATTGCAAACAGAAGATGTACTTACAGGTCCTTTATTCATAAAATGACTGCGGTCCACGATTCACACACGTGTGTTCTCAAGCTCTCTGATCTACTTATAACACAATGCAATATGGCTGCTCGTTGATCAGAACATGAAACAGAGCCCCTTACCGGAAGTGGATAAGAACTCTTCCGCCTAAGGGGGATAACTCATGATACTTACTTAACACTACCCACCATTTGAAACAATGGACTTTAAACAATTTCAGTCATTTTTTTAATAAAACTTCAGATGAAATTGATAAAACGTAGAAATTCATTAACATAAACTAAGTAGCATTTTTCTGAAAAAAATCATCTTATAAAAATTCAAATTGGCAACACTGAAGAGAAGTAACTGAAATACCTAGAAGCCATATGTAAGCTTGGTATAATGACAGATATTAACAGATTAAAAATGCAAACAGAAGATGTACTCACAGATCCTTTATTCAAATATTCACAATGACCACGGTCAACCAAACACGTGTGTCCTCTTGAGCACTTTCTTCTACTAATAACACCATCAATAATGGCTGCTTGTTGACCAGAACATAAAACAGCGCCCCCTAGGGGAATAACTCATGATACTTACTTAACACCATAGTTTCGTAAGACGGACGGAAATTTATTTTACATGACTATTATGGCAGGCTGCTCCACAAAACAATAAAGTCTGGTCCCTTCCAAACATGCACCTTTGGAACGGGCACTGCCTTAGTAAAGCTAATAAGCTATCTATATAATGAACAATGTGGTTTCTTTGTTTCTCTGTCGGTTACAATGGACTCTTACACATAAAGGTAACAATTTTACTAATAAAAATATATCCTACCCACCATTTGAAACAACGGACTCTTAAACGAGTTCAGTTGCTTTTCAATAAAACTTCAGATGAAATTTAAAAAAATGTAAAATTTTATTATCATTATTAACAGCTTTGAAGTAGTGAACTCTCAACTTTTCTTTTCTTAAAAAAATCATCTCATAAAAATTTAAATATATCCATAAATGTTTTCACGGGTAATAATAACTAATCAAAAATAGTACAGCATTCTTTTTTTTAATTTACACTGTAAATAATAAGTAAAGTGAAGGAAGCTTTTAAAATAAGACTTTTTGGTTAATTCTATGTAAATCTGATGAAAACAGTGACATCTAGCCAGCGTACACACAGCCAGTGCAATTGGACAAAGTACAGATCACTTAAATACCAAGCCACTTGGTCTGTAAGACTGCAGCATTAGATAGATTAAAAAAAGTTTACTAAAATTTTTGAACCACTTAAGGAATAAAATTGACAAGAAGAAAAAAAAAACAGAAAATTAAAAAAGCCGAACTTGACAAGCGTCAGACAAGAATACCTGCATGAGCTCTTCATCATATGAGGTTAAAAAAGAGTCATGGGAAATAAAATCAATAAATTGGAAATTAGGGCATCTCTTAGCATTTAAAATGATTGGAATGTTTAAGGGGAGAAGGTGAACACAAAAAGGAAGGAGCCTGCAATTTACATTTTATTGTCAGTTGTAGAAGTGGAAAGTATAATAAATTGATACATATTGTGCTGCTCAAGCCTTATTGCATTGTTGTGCATGCAGAGAGTATTGCAGCTGAAACTTAGATGAAAGTAGGAATGGCCAAAACCCAAATCCAGGCAGGAGGTGATGGGAAGCCATCTTTATTTTGTTTTGTTAATATCTGTTTTATGATAATTTTTGGCAATTCAGAGTATTTTAATGTAGTTTTTTTGAATGGGACTAATCCAATGATTAATATATACATATATTCCATCTAAATTGATGAAAATATACATGGTTTTTAATTAAACATTGCATTTCTTTCTTGCTGTCAGGACCATGGGATACATCTGAGCAAGGCTACAAAACCAAACATAAAAATATGTACTTAGATATCGAAAAAGCATTTTAAACTAGGGATATGTCTGAGTAAGCAGGAAGGCTTTTGACTTTTACTATGTTCTTTCTCAATCCTTTCAATATCTGGCTCTGTCTGTCTCTCTCTATTTCTTTCTTTCACTATCTTTCTCATTATATATTTAT
>VCCN01004110.1:1682222-1700753 GCA_006491835.1 Architeuthis dux | reverse complement strand
AAGCTTTAGTTAATTGTTTAGTTGAAGGCAAATTTGTCTCATTAACCATTTCTGCAGACTTTGATACTTTGTGGATGATATGTAAATGTAAACTTGGGATAAACTTGGTTAGGATCAAAGCGTAGTATATCACCTGTTTTTTAAAAAATTAAATGAAATATTCAATATTCCTTTATACAAATATATGATAGTATACATCCCTTGTTTATTTAAATATTTCATAAAGAATGAAATAGAAAAAAATGAAACAGGTCTGCTTAGTTGCTCAATAGAAACGGTCATGTTACCAATATCTTTTGGGGGTGATCAATTAAAAAAAGTGGTGATGAATGAATAAGTTACTTCTCTCACCATTTTTCAAATTTTCAAAATACAAGCGGGCATAAACAGGGATCAGTTTAGCATAACTTAGATTGAAATTTGAACCCCCCACTAAAAACCTATTTAGTCTTTAGGCAGCATGCCGTGTTGGGGGTGATCAATTAAAAATTATCAATTTGAAAAAGGGATGATCAATCCATAAGTTACTTCTCTGGCCTTTTGTTGGGCAGTGATTACTAAAAAGTCTGAATTTAAAAAAAACAACTGTGAATGTTGCCGGACACAAACTAAGGGACCAATTTGGCATAAACTTACATTGCAAATTGAAACCCCCACTAAAAACCTATTTAGGGGGAATTTTCAAAAAACAAAAAAAAGGTTTTTTCTAGATATATTAAGGAGTAAATGTTGAAATTTTCAGCCCATTGGTGTGACCTATACATGTGATACATACATAGCCGCCAGCCAGCAAGATCAACTTGAAAACTGAAGAAACCTATTCTGACAGTTTTCATGACAGTTTTGGTTGACTGTTTCTAATATTGGTAATTCCATCTTCAGCATTTTGGGGCTTCCATCTTTGGTACGGCCCAAACATTGTATCAGCGTCTGAATGAAAAATACAGGAAAAGCAAGATTTTAAAATCAAAGAATTTACCATTGGCTTCTTGAGAACTGAAAGCCATTGAAATTGGATCTTTTTGTGCCATGCCATCAGCTGGTAAAGGAACCAAGAAATCCCCTGACAAGTTTAGATAAAACCGCTGAGTAAATTTGTTCACACAAAATCTGAGACGGAGATCAAAGTGTTTTAAAAGGTTTTGTAGAAAAGAGAGATGCCATAACATGTATGTTTCTGTTACATAATTCTTCTGAACACTCTTTATAAACAGACAAAATATCCAGTCTTGGAAAAATGAGGTAGAAATGCAGCTGTTGCTCAAGTTTATTTAAACTTGTGAAAACTTCTGGGGGACCAAAGATAATGTATAATGTGCATCTGAAATTGATATACAGTAGTCTTTTTAACGCGGGTGTTCAGGTCCCAAAAAGACAAACTTGTTTTACTTGAAATAGGCTTTTTTTGACAGCAGTTAATTGAGTCATTAAGCCAACCTCAGTGTAGTTGGACTGGGTTTAAACTAATAAGAAAAATTGGTATGTCCGATATCAGAATAAAGATTTAAAGATATTGATATTCTCGTATGTGACCGTCTTTTCACTTAGGCTGTTTCATGCATTTGCCACTCTTGCCGAGAGGAAATTTTTTCTAACACCAGTGGAAGTCTGAATTTGTAGTTGATGGCTGTGTCCTCTGGTTTTACTGCACATAGTTGAAGCCAGCATTTTCTTATCAGGGCATTTTGAGCAATGAACCTCAGTATCCACTCTATGTATGTTGTTCCAAATTCTATAGACCTATATTTGGTCAGCACATTTTCTTCTGTATTCAAGGGTCTCTAGATTAAGTTGTTTTAATCTTTCAGTGTAGGATATATCTCCCAGCCTTGGAATGGTCTTGGTGGCTCTCCTCTGAACTTTTTCTATGGCATCTCAGTTGTACTTCAGGTTAGAAGACCATATGCAGGAAGCAAACTCCAGATGGGGATGTACCAGTGACATGTACAGTAGTAGGATGCTATCCTCATCGATGAATTTAAATGAGTGTCTTTTGTAGCCGAGTGTTTTATTTGCTGTATTCACTTTGTTTTGTGAAGTTAAGTGAGTTGTCTATATAAAAGACAAGATCTTTCTCCACTGTAGTTTCCTACAGTGTGTATTGTGTTCTGTCATCTTTAATCATGGTGTGGTTCCTTTTTTTGTTGTTTCTATCTAGGTGCATGACCTTGCATTTGTTGGGATGAAATTTCATCTGCATAGATTTGGCCCACCATTGCAATGTGCTGAAGTCCTCCGCAAGTAGGTCTCCAGATTCATCAGACGTTAACTGAACAACACAGATAATCAAAAGTCAATTACGAGAACCAAATCTTTTGATCAAATTCTGCTTTTATTCACAGTTTTCTGGACGAGTGAGCAATAAGATAGGCGAAAAATGTTGGGGTCCACAACCCACCCACCTTAGATCGCGATCTGCACAATAATGTACTCACTATATTGAGGGACACCTGTACTAACAATTAGTGAGACTTTTATTGGTGGATGTTCTTTATACAAGGAAAAGGTTTTATTTTACTCTCTTCGTGGCCATATGTTTAATAAGCAGCAAAGAGCTGCCAGTGATCCCTGTTCAATCACCTGAGTGTTGGTTCTGTGATTGTTTACTTCTTTTTTCATGTTCAGAATTGGTAACACAAATTTTCTTGAGTTATTTTTCTAGTTCATAGTGAAAGCAAATATAACAGCTATCTGTCACACACACAAATATACACATAGAGAGAGAGAGAGAAAGAAAAGATCATAAACTATTAAGTGTAGCATGCACACAGATATATGGTAGATATGATTAGACAATGTGTAAAAGAAAGATTGAGAAAAGCGTGTTACTTCTCAAACATGTTTATTACCATGAAGATACATCTTTATGCATTTCGTTGTTGTCAGAAGAGATTTGAACATAGCAGAGTCGTGCAATGATCCATGTTGTATAGTGTGAATGAAATGAGATATGTTTTGTTTGTTCAGGTGACCTGGTTTGTTAAATGGGGAGTTACTTTTTAGAAAGAGTCAGTGTATGGGTTTTGAAGTGGTTGGCAGTAGGGAGTGGGGTGTTTAGATAGTGGCTATGTTTTCTGGAACTTTTAAGTGGGTGTGATTTATGGCTCTTGGTGGTGTTGTCTAGATGGGGTGAGAATATGTGTCTGCGTCTGGGTTTCTGTAGGCGTGTGCGCTATGTGGGTGTATGTGTATAGCAGTATGTGTGGGTGGGTGTATGTGTATAGCAGTATGTGTGTGTGTGTGTGTGCGTGTGTGTGTGTGTGTGCATGTAGCAGGGTATGTATGTGCTTATATGCGTATGTGGGTGGTTATGTATTTGTATGTGGATAAAAGTGTGTGTGTGTTTGGGTATGTGTGTGATATAACCTGTATTCTATCCGATCCCTTGTGTGTGTATGTGATTATTTATGATTGTGATGTTGTGTTGTTTGAGAATGATCTTAGTTAATGGTGTGGCGAGTTGGAAATATCCAGGTTTTTGGTGTATTGTGTTGCATTCAGATATGAGCGCAGCCTTGATGCATCATCGTTTCATGGAATTATGTATATGTTTTATGATGTGGGTTTTCTGTAAGTTAAAATTGTGGTTGTGTGTACCTGTGACTAATTAAGGCATTTAGGTGGTCATCAAGCTTGAGTGCTCTACAGTGTTCATATATCCTTTTATTGAGTGGCCTGGATGTCTCGCCAATATAAACCTTGTTGCAGTCGTTGCATGGTACAACATAGACACCGGCCTCGGGTGGGAGTAGACACTGGTGTCTACGTTATACCATTCCCTTACATCCACACAACAAACACACACACATATATATACAGACGATGAGATGAATATATACATTTTCCGTAGTAACATCTTAAATGCTTTAAGACTGTAAGACTTATATAAATATAAACTTATATAAATATGAAACTTCTATATTAAAAGAGAAAACATATTTCTTTTTCAGCAACATCTTTAGTGTTTGAAGCTACAAAGTTTTCTAGACTATATATGAATGACTTGGTTCCACAAACAGAGATTAGGATATATATACATATATATATGTGTGTGTATGTATGTATATATGTATGTACAGTACGCCTATAAATAAGTACATCCCTACCAATTTTTTTATAAAAAATTAATTTTCTTCTAAACCAAACATACCAGGATTTTATTATTTCTAGTGGAGCATTATACAATCAAAATGGATATTATTAGGTATTATTTATTACCAAACTCTACAGTATTGAAACTCTGTTATAAATATAGTACAGTCTAAAAATAAGTACACCCCTTTAGTTTAGTTTAGAAGAAAATTAACTTTTTATAAAAAATTGGTAGGGTGTACTTATTTATGGACAATACTGTATATATTAACCCTCCAGGATTTTGAGCAGGGTGGGTCCAAATAGAAAAATTATTTTTACAAATAAATACGTGAAAAAGAGAATAAATTTCAAACATCAAAAACAAAAAAGTAATATGTGATCCCGGATTTTTGACTTACATTTGATTTGTAGATTTTTTCACACTAGCATTAACAAAAGAGTAAAGTTTAAAAAATTAACAAATTTACTATAGAACCAATAAATAAAACATTTGTAAAGAATAAGACAAAAGACATCTTACTTATATTAGATACAAACAAATTTGTTAAGTATTTTGAGTTATTCCCCTTAGGCAGGAGAGTTCTTATCAACTTCCGGTAAAGGGCTTATCAACTTCTGGTAAGGGAGCGCTGTTTTATGTTCTGGTGAATGAGCAGCCATATTGTTATTAGGAGATTGGAGGAGACACACGTGTGTATCGTTGACCGCGGTCATTGTATGAATAAAGGATCTGTGAGCACGTCTTCTGTTTGCATTTTTAATCTGTTAATATCTGTCATTATACCAACCATATTTTTTTTGTTTTAAGGTTAATTTATTATTTATTTACTTATTATTATTTTGTATTATTTGGGTTTTTCATTTATTAAATTTTTTTTTAAGTAGATTTAAAAAAGGAATTTATAATTTTGATTTGCCAACTCCCTGGACTCTCCCTAGTATTCACACCAGGGCATTGTAGTTTCCTTTTTATTTTTTATTTGTTTAGTGATCATATTGGACATCACAGGGTTGATCAGTCAGGGTTTGGATGATTTATTAGTATAGGTCGATGACTTAACACATTTGAATAAGGGAAATGATCAATGACATTGCAGATTGGCTAAAACCATTCTTGGTTATTATTAACAGCGACCAATCAGTTACAGTATGTTCACAGAGACAACAAGATGTAAACTGATAATGATTGGAGAGTCACTGATCAAAATACCAGAAACTTGTCAAACAAAGTAAAAGAAGACAGTTCAAATAAACAGACTATCAATGCCAATTCTGGTCTACAAGCTTAGACAGTCCGAGCACAGCCAGACCTTGACTTTATTTTTAGTTTGGTATATTTATGTTACACTCAGTGATTGTACAAATACTATTTTCACCATTCAATAAAGACTAAAGACAAGAAGCTAAAAACAAAAATAAAGACAAACAAAGCAGTTGTTTCTGATGGCACCGTGCCACTTTTAAATCTTCATGTACCAAATATATGTCTGGCGCCAACACCAGCTCTGTTGATTCTGGAGACACTTCGTTTTAATGCCTTCAAGCGAAATTCTAATCCCAAATATTATCGGACTTGATTCGAGTTTCGATTCAAGTATTATTGCTAAGTCTGGCACTTTTTGTTTTCTTTTGTGTTTATTTGGCTTTGGATATTTTATTTTTGTCCCTTTCTCTTCAAAATATTTTCTCCATTTTTTTTTTCCTGGCACTTTCAGGAAGCATAACTACAATCAGATTCATACAATGTTAAGATTTTGCCACCACCGGTGCTATCAGGTGAAAAACAAAATCCTCTTTTAACTTTGTGCGAATTTCGAACAATCGGTGTTACTCCAGTGCCATTATCAATTTCTGGACATTTTGCTTTGGCACTGGAAGAGCGGAAAAGGTTTTAGCTGGAGATTAAGTCTTTGAGAGGGGAGAGGCGTCGGAGATAATGGTGATGATGGAAGCCAAGGCAAATCTGGTTCTCTTTTCAAACAGATTTAGCAACCAGGATGGGAGTCAGCCTGTTGGAATTGATGAAAGCTTCATAGAAGATGGGGTACGCTAGACCGTGGCGGATCGGGTTGGTAATGAATCGAAATGAAAAGGAAAGATGTCACAAGCCGAAAACAAGAAGACTGTCGGGGAATGGGATAAAAGAAATATAATATTTAAAATCAAAATAGAGAAAAGCGGGAATTGTTGTAGCATCATAAGCTGTGTTGTTAATGGGTGTTTTAGAGTCAGACAAGTGGATAAGATCCCTTAACTGAACTAGATCTGTTAGGTGTCACCAGTGATTTATTAATTATTTTCATTTATTAATAGATTTATTATTTGATTCCGATTTATTCATTAATTCATTAATTGACTCTGATTTATTAATTGAGTTAAAATTTGACCCTGATTTATTAATTAGAAACCGTCAACCAAACTTGCCACCATAGGTTTCTTCAGTTTTTAAGTTGGTCCGGCTGGCTGGCTATGTATATATGTATCACATGTACAGGCCGCACCAATGGAGCTAGAGGACTGAAGATTTAAACATTTACTCCTTATTATGTTTAGTGGGGTATTCAATTTGCGATGTAAGTTTATGCTAAATTGATCCCTGTGTCTGTCAGCATTCACGCTTGTTTTTTTAAAATTTGAAAACTGTCAACCAAAACTGTCAACATAGGTTTCTTCAGTTTTCAAGTTGGTCTGGCTGGCTAGCTGGCTATGTATGTATCACGTGTACAGGCTGCATCAATGGAGCTAGAGGGCTGAAGATTTAAATATTTACTCTTTATCATGTCTAGAAAAAAAAACGTTCTTTTGTTTTTTGGAAAATTCCTCCTTAAATGGGTTTTTAGTGGGGGCTTCAATTTGCAATGTATGTTTATGGTAAGTTGATCCCCTATTTGTGTCTGGCAGTATTCACACTTGTTTTTAAAAAATTTACTTTTTCAGTGATCACTGCCCAACAAAATGTGAGAGATGTAAGCTTGGTTTAATGACAGATATTAACAGATTAAAAATGCAACAAAAGATTACGTACTCACAGAGATCCTTTATTCATATATTCACAATGACCATGGTCACGACACACACACATGTGTTCTAGATCTCTCTTATCTACTAATAACCAAAACAATATAGCTGCTCGTTGACCAGAATGTAAAACAGCGCCCCTTAGTAGAAGTGGATAAGAACTCTTCTGCCTAGGGGAATAACTCATGATACTTACTTAACAAGAGAAGTAACTTATTCATTGATCAATCCTTTTTCCAATTTTTAATTGATCACCTCCAAATGGCATGCTGACAAAAGATGTTGGTCATGTAACGGTTTCTATTGAGTGACTAACTAGTTTATTTATTAATTGATTTTAATTATTATTTAATTATTTATTAATGATTCTGTTTATTGATTGATAGATAGGAAAATCCTTTTAAATGCAACAAAACCAGACTGAATGATGGCAATGACTCATTATTTACCTTGCCTCGTACTGCGATTGAACAATTTCAATATGAAGTCTGTCCAACCATTTAATACTAACCAAAGAATAGCCTACCTAAATCAATGGTGCCTTAGTCCACTTCAAAGTACTCCTGTTCAGACTTAACACACTTATTCCAGCATCCCTTCTACTTTTCAAAATAGTCTGCAAAGTCCTCTTTTGGGATCGCCATCAGCTTCCACGCTGTGTTCTTCTTAATCTTGTCCATGGTCTGAAATCTCTTTGGGAAAAGCAAGAAGTCTGACTCAGTTATTATGAATACGACAGTCAAGCGAGACACATGGTTGCTCAATGGCGTCTCACTGCTAATTATGTAACCGCCACAAGAGAGCGCATGTTCACACATGCGCAGTAAGTACCGCTCTGTTCAATTTGCAATGTAAGCTTACACTAAATTGGTCCCTTAGTTTGTGTCTGGCAGCCTTCACACTTAGTTTTTTTGAAATTTTGGATGTTTTAGTGATCACTGCTCAACAAAAGACGATAGAAGTAACTTATTCATTGATCACCCCTTTTTCCAATTTTTTAATTCATCATCCCCAGCACAGCTGCCAAAAGACGTTGGTCACGTGACGGTTTCTATTGAGTGACTAACCAGACCTGTTTCCCTTAAATTTTGATAAAACTTGAAATTTTGTGATAGGCAATGACCACAAAAAAAATGGAGGAAGACTCTCTAAAAAAAAAAAAGAAGAAAAAATGTTCTTTCTAAAATTCACACAAGGAACACATTGTACTAACATTTTGTAAAGAATGAAAAATCTGAACAGAAAATATTTTCATTATTCAGTCATACGTGAACTGCACAAAAAAAGCCACTGGTGACCGAGAAGAACTTTTTGGTGCGACTACGTATCTTTAAATGTCAATGCGATATCAGATGTGGTGAAGGAATATTTGAATGTCAGAAGGTATTTGTTACACAATTAACTTGACACAAAGAAATTGCTATTATGTTCAATCTAAGAACAGAAATCTGTGTGTATCTTTTCACCTTTAAGTGATAACCACGTCTGTGTATTAAAAATTCTTGAGTAATTGAAAGGCCAATGGTTTCTAAGCTGATAAAAAACTTTGTTTCTCCTTTCATCTGAAGACAAGTTTATCAACTAGAAAGCACACAGAGAGTGCATACCTCCGCCAAAGCCGTTGTCACTAAAAACTGAATGAAAATCAGTTCATATATAGATATGATGCAGACGAGGTAAATGTAAAAATTCCTGGATCCATATTTAATTTAATCAATTTAATCAATTCTTCCTTAGCCTATGGCCCACCATTCCATAAAATGTCATTGAAATTCATTGAGGACTTCTGGAAATATTCTGTGGACAAACATGAGTGAATACATCATCATCATCATCAGCCGTTATAAGTCCACTGCTGGACTAAGGCCTTTCCCATCAACTTCCATGACAACCTATCTTGTGCCACGTCTTACTGGCAAACCTTTCTATCTCGTCCCTTTATCTTGTGTCTGGTCTTTTCCTACTGCGTTTACTGTCCCATGGGCACCAATCGGTTAGTCTTTCCCCCCATCTATTTCTTCTTGCTAGGTGACCAGCCCATCTGCATTTTTGCTGCTTAATCTCTTATCCATGTTGACCTTTTTCTGTCCCTTAGTGTTACTCCTAGTGAATACATAGAGGTATTAAAAAAATGAAAAAATATCTCTCAATCCAAAACAAAATTCCTGGATCAATCCCCAGAATTAATCAATTCTTCCTTACATCATGACTTACCCTTCCAAAAGATTTCATTGAAATTAATTGAGAACTTTTGGTTGATAATGTGTGGACATATAACTCGATGGAGGGGAGGTAATTATATAAAGATTCCTGGATCCGACCCTAAATTTAATCACTTCTTCTTTAGTTCATGGCTTACTCTTCCGCAAAATGTCATTGAAATTCAGGAGCTAGACTGACTGCTTACTGCTAGGACATTTCACGAAATCTACTTTCTATTTGTTAAATAACCATGTAACTCTTCAATCGGGAAACTACAACCCGTGCACCAAATCCAGCCCATGGCCTCATTTCATTCAACCCTCTGACTTCATTGAATATGTAACATTGAATAAAAAATTCCATATCTGCCTTTGATTATTGAACAATAAAATCCAGTATAAAAAAATGAAGCAGGGGAGGTAATTGTATAAAAAAATGTTGATCCGCCCCCCCCCCAAATTTAATCACGCCTTCTTTAGTCGATATCCAACCCTACCACGAAGTGTCATTGAAATTCATTTGGAACTTCTGGAGGTATTGCGTGGACAAAATATTTCTCAATCGGGAAAAGAAATCCTAGATCCACTCCAAAATTTAACCAATTCTTCCTTAGCCCATGGTGCACCATTCCAGAAAATGTCATTGAAATTCATGGAAAACTTTGAGAAACAGTCACAAATGAATACATATACCTTCTAACTTTGTTGGTAGATGTAAGTGAACATCCAGTAGATATGCATTCAACACGAGCTAGACTGACTGCTTACAGATAGGGCATTTCATGAAATCTACTTTCTAATTGGTAAGTAACCGTGTTTTCTGATCCAGAACAAGAGATGAAGCTTATAAATCTTTAGTCCATAGGTTGGTAAACTATGGCCCGTGGACCAAATCCAGTCCATGGCCTCATTTCATTCAACCCTCCGCTTTCATTGAATATTCATTGAATATGTGACATTGAACAATAAAACGAATTGAACAAAAGTTTCATTTTTGCGGTTGCCTCAGATGAATCAATGTTTTATAGCTGAAAATGTTTCAACACCATGCATTCCTGCTGCTCTATTAGAACCTGTCAACCAAAACTATCAACGTAGGTTTCTTCAGTTTTTAAGTTAGTCTGGCTGGCTATGTATGTATGATACATACAGGCGGCACCAAATGAGCTAGAGGCTGAAAAAATTGGAACTTGGTGATTAATAAATAAGTCACTTCTTTCGCCTTTTGTTGGGCAGTGATCACTAAAAAAGTCTGAATTTTCAAAAAAACTAAGTGCGAATTCTGCAGGACACAAACTAAGGGACCAATTTAGCATAAACTTACATTGCAAATTGAACCCCCCACTAAAAATAAATCACTTCTTTCAAATAACAAGTGGACACAAACTAAGGGATCAATTCAGCATAAACTTACAATGCAAAAAAAAAAGTTTTTTTCTGAACATAATAAGGAGTAAATGTTTAAATTCTCAGCCCTCTAGCTCCATTGGTGTGGCCTGTACGTGTGATACATACATACATAGCCAGCCAGATAGCCAGCCAGTCGGGCCAACTTGAAAACTGAAGAAACCTATGTTGACAGTTTTGGTGACAGTTTTGGTTGACAGTTTCTAATAAATTTAACAACACTTACATTTCAAAGATAGAAATATTTGCTAGATGAACCTATTGAAATTGTATGGGTGCTGACAACTAAGATTAACCATTATCTCATGCCTCTGCTGTTCTCTCCCTTATCCCTTCCAATCTTTGTTGACCATCCATGTTTTTATCTAATTGTAAAAAAAACATGGATTATTCAAATTAGTCTGACTCACTACGTATGTATGTATGTATCAAGTGTACAGGCCACACCAATGGAAGTAAGGACTGAAAATTTAAACATTTACACCTTATTATGTCTAGAGAAAACGTTTCTTTTTGTTTTTTGAATTCTCCCCCTAAATGGGAATTCAATTTACAATGTAAGTTTATGATAAATTGGTCGCTTAGTTTGTGCCCGCTTGTTTTTTTAGAAATTCAAACCTTTTCTTTAGTGATCACTGCCCAACAAAAGGCAAGAGAAGTAACTTATTCATTGATCACTCCTTTTTCCAATTTTTTAATTGATCACCCCCAACACAGCATGCTGCCAAAAGACCTTGGTCACGTGATGGTTTCTATTGAGTGACTAACCAGAGCTGTTATGTTTATGTTTATTAACAACAATTTGACAATATTTTGTCACCCACCTCCAAAAAAAAAATGTCATATTCTTATTGATTGATAGTAGATGGAAGTTTATGTAGGTATATATACTCCTTTATTGAAAAACAAGCTGTTTCCATAGCCCTGTATTTCATTTCTTATTCGCCTTGGCCTGCAAGACATAAAAACATTTCTAATCCAGACCTCCTCCAAGAAAAGGTTGCCAACCCCTGCTTTAGTCAACAGTCTTATTATCCAACCATTCCTCAAAACACATAAATATAGGAGAATGGATCAATAAGTCTGTCGCTTGACACATATGTTAGGTTGGTTTAATGATAGATATTAACAGATTAAAAATGCAAACAGAAGAGGTACTTACATAGATTCTTTATTCATATAATGACCGCAGTCAACGATTCACACGTGTGTCTCCTTGAGCTCTTTGATCTACTAGTAACAATAACAATATGGCTGCCCATTCACCAGAACGTAAAACAGCGCCCCCCTAGTGGAAGTTGATAAGAACCTTCCCGCCCAAGAGGAACAACTCAAAATGCTTAATTGTATAATGTTTGATCTATTTAATTAATATTCACCACTGAATTAAGTGCATTGACAAAGAGGAAGATTATGCTCTATTCATGATTAGGCTAAGGACTTATTGATGTAACTATACACACACACACACGCATATACATATGTTTGTTGTGTGGATCTAGGATAATCCGACAGAATGGTAGAAGTTATTTGACAATGTGGAAATAAAGATTGAGAAAAGTGTGTCATGTCTCAAACATATCGTAAATGATAATAAATATGTTTGAGACGTAATAATCTTATAAAACAATAGGTAATATATATGCATACGCACATGCACATATACACTTATTGTGTTCTGTCAACACTGACATTGGAGATAGCAGACATTTTGTTGCTATTTCTTGGACAGCAGGTATGGTAATTATGATAGAATGGATTTCTTATGTACACACTTCTTTTCTCTGCTATTGTGGCATGCCAGTAACAAAACTGTGATCAAGATGACTCGCAATGGAATAAAGGTAGGGTTTGCTTCATGACTTTTCCAAAGGTATTTGTGTGAAAGTTGTAAGCTTGGGTTAATGACAGATATTAACAGATTAAAAATGCAACAAAATATATACTTACAGGTCCTTTTATTCAAATAATGACCACAGTCAACCAAACACGTGTGTCCTCTCAGATCTACTAATTTCAATACACTAATGACTGCTCGTTGACCAGAACATAAAACAGCTCTCCCTAGCAGAAATCTTCTGCCTAAGGGGAATAACTCATGATACTTACTTAACAAAAGTAATACAAGAAAAGACATCTAACGTTTAACAAAATCCTGAAGACTGTTATCCAAACAAAAGTCTTTCTTTCGCAATATGGCAGCGTTCAAAAGGTTGCCAATAAAACTCCTGTCATATTCTAGAATATTCCTGACATACCAACAATCTCAGTTTCCATTTTACTCCAAGACTTTGAATGTGTCAAGGCAGAAGCCCTCAAAGATATGAACAAAAGAGATACATTGAGCTATGAGATTCCATTCCTAGATAATGCCAAAGAATTCTGGCTTTACAAGAGCCTGGAATACTTGAAAAGACACGAGATGAGAATATGAAACACTCCACTTCAGAAGAGTTCATTACCTACCTGCAGAACATTCTGATAAGACATAACATCCTGAATTTAAGAAGCTTGACTCTCAAATTTGAATGAAGTGAACAGTTTTCATTAAGTGGATATCAACTCAGAATGTGTAAGCAATTAACCGTAAGTGTTGTGCTGTAAGATCAGATGTCAAAAGACGGCCCCAGTGTTTCTAAGAGTCTATTGGAACCAGACAATGTAGGAGTCTATTCAGATTCATATCTGAACATTATTCATTACTGTATTACTTGTATATATAGAGAGCGGGGAATCTTTTTTGTTCAAGTATCATGTCAAATAAAGTAGCATATTTATTTTGAGAGTTGGTTACACTGGAAGATTTAGTTAAATATCTTGAGTTTTATTGTTTGTAGATATACTATCTATTACTGTATTTGATGGTATATACAGTATCGCCCATAAATAAGTACACACCTTTTTAGTAGAAAGTTAATTGTCTTCTACATAGCAGGAGTTTATTATTTCTAGTGGAACATTACACAATAAAAACAGATATTATCAGGTATTATTTATGACCAAACTCTCCGGCATTGAAACACTGTTGCCAAAAATGTTTTTTCTTAGTGTTATACTCATCTTTGTACCAAATCTCCCCCTGGACACAATCTCCCGTGCAGAGCTTGGGGCAAACTGAACTGCATACGATCTGGCTGCGTCAAAACAGGATCCTACCAGAAAAAGATTGGTGCTGAAACATCTGATGCCTGCGTATGCAGTTTAAGGCAGACTTTGGAACATATTCTGACCTGCTGTCCAGCTCTGAGGCCCCAGGGAGAAATTGCACGCTTCAAGACTTTCGACTCAAATATGGTGAGCTGGCTGGCAGGTCTGAATTAGTGACCCGTATGGGTCCAATTGGATGTTTCGGTGGTGGACAAACGAAAAAAGACGACTCATCTTTGAACGGCAACATATTCATATTTTTGGCAACAGACTTTCGATGCAGTTTGGTCATAAATAATACTTGATAATATCTGTTTTTATTGTGTAATGTTCCATTAGAAATAATAAAATCCTGGTATGTTTGGTTTAGAAGAAAATTAACTTTCTATAACATAGTGGTAGGGGTGTACTTATTTATGAGTGATACTGTAAGACCTCCCTTATTTCAACAGGGAATATTAAGAAAAAAGTGAATTTCCCAGAGTTCTTCTCATTTATCATCCTGTTTTTTTAACTCCTGCTAAAGTTCTGGCCAATGCGAGGCTGAACAATAATGGTTAAATTTTTCAGCCATTTTATTTTTAATGAAGAGGGTCTTATATGCCGTCAAATACGGTAATTACAAACTTATTTGCAATAATAAAATATTAATAGTTAAAATGCTTCATCTAAGAATATTAAACAAAATAATAACAGGTCTGGTTAGTCACTCAATAGAAACCGTCATGTGACCAACTTCTTTTAGCAGCTTGCTGCATTGGGGGTGATCAATTAAAAAATTGAAAAATGGTGATCAATGAATAAGTTACTTCTCTTGCCTTTTGTTAGGCAGTGATCACTAAAAAAGTCTGAAATTTCAAAAAAACAAGTACACATAAGTACACACAAACTAAGAAACTAATTTAGCATAAAATTACCTTGCAAACTGAGCCCCCACTAAAAACTTATTTAAGGGAGGGGGATTTTCAAAAAACAAAATAGTGTTTTTTCTAGACATAGTAAGGAGTAAATACTGAGATTTTGAGCCCTCTAGCTCCCTTGGTGCAACCTGCCCCAATGATACATACATACATGCATAGCCAGCCAGACAAACTAAAAAAGTCTGAAATTGAAATCATCATGTGACCAACTTCTTTTGGCAGCTTGCTGTGTGAGGGTGATCAATTAAAATATTGAAAAAGACAGAGTGATCAATTAATGAGTTACTTCTCTTGCCTTTTGTTGGGCAGTGATCACTAAAAAAGTCTGAAATTTCACAAAAAACAAGCAGACACAAACTAAGGGATCAATTTAGCTTGAACTTGCATTGCAAATTAAACCCCACGCTAAAAATCTATTTAAGGGTTTTTTCAAAATGTTGAAATTTTCAGCCCTCTAGCTCCATTGGAGCAGCCAGTACACATGATACATGCATAAATAGCTAGCCAGACCAATTTGAAAACTGAAGAAACCTTTGTTGACAGTTTTGGTGACTGTTTTCTCAAATTATGTTGTTTAAAGTCTTAGAAATTTATACGAATATAAAGACATTCATCTTAACATATTTTGATGTAAATGTTGAAATTTTCAGCCCTCTAGCTCCATTGGAGCAGCCAGTACACATGATACATACATAAATAGCCAGACAGACCAACTTGAAAACTGAAGAAACTTTTTTTGACAGTTTTGGTGACTGTTTTAGTTGCCAGTTTTTAAAATTATGTTGTTTAAAGTCTTAGAAAGTTATACGAATATAAAGACATTCATCTTAAGATATTTTGAATCACAAAAAAATGATTTTTTCTTCTTGAGAATTTCTTAAAAGAATAATTGCAGAAATCCTCCTGCTACATGATCTGTTTCAACCTCCAAAAACACATTTTTCATAAGTTGTTGCCAAGTTATCTGTTATTTTTGCTCTGCGGGCATCAGGGAAAACTTTCTGTCACATCTCATGTGACTGATTTCAGAAAACAGTGGTGTAATCTATCAAACAGTTACATCATCCTGTAACCCCCAGAAACCAAGCTCTAGGCGGCAAATGCTTGTCTTCTTGAGTTGAATAACCAAGTTCCCTAAATGCTTTAACACATGCCTACACATTTTTCATTGAGTTTATCAACTTGGTGATCTGAATGTAAGTGCCAGTCAAGGGTGATTATGAGACTAACATCTGTGGCTGCTGTGTTGAGCACACCAAAACACTTAGAGGCCTTTTTTGAGAAATGGCAAAGTCCCTCAATTGACTGTTCGGGCTCAGAGCGATGTATTCGCACTGGCAAATGACTTTGGCTCAGAGGCACAATTTGCATTCATCATGCCAACTGAACATAATATATTTCAAAGCAGTAAGGAGATACAGTGCTGCCCAGGATAACTCAGATTTTCTCATTGTCAGTTTGATTTAGGTTTCTTTTGAGTACTGCGCTCTTTTTCAAATATTTTTCATAATAAATTTAGTAATGTTACATTTCTGATTAAAATAATGATAAAAGACAGCATCAGGGACAGTTGCTGAAATAACTGTATACTGTACACTTTGGTTAATGTGTCATGTGTATGAGAATAAGTCTCTGAAATTACTGTATACTGTACATTTTGGTTAATGTGCCATGTGTATGAGAATAGACATCATGGACAATCTCTGAAATAACTGTATACTCTACGCTTTGGTTAATGTATCATGTGTATGAGAATAGACATCATGGACAGTCTCTGAAATAACTGTATATAGTACACTTTGGTTAATGTGTCATGTGTATGACAATAGACATCATGGATAGTCTCTGAAAAAACTGTATATAGTACACTTTGGTTAATGTGTCATATCTATAAGAATAGACTTCGTGGACAGTCTCTGAAATAACTGTATACTGTACACTTTGGTTAATGTGCCATGTGTATGAGAATAGACATCATGGACAGTCTCCGAAATAACTGTATACTGTACACTTTGGTTAATGTGTCATGTCTATGAGAATATACACATATACAATAATACATCATGTAGCGATATATAGTACAGCGAACTGGAACTGTCTGAGTGAAGCTACGGTCACTGCAGAGAATATGAACACTTTCAAGACTAGCCTAAAGAGTGAATGGTCAAGCAAAGACAAATGTTGCTATACCTTCTCCTACTAAACTATGTAACCCACGCTCATCATATAAAGATGAGGAGCTGGGAAACAAATGGTAGAAACTACATTGGTCTAATTACTGCATGGTATCTATGACTGATATAAGGTACATATAAGATACATATATCAACACTTAGTGATGTGCTGGCACAATCCCAGTATAGTGCTGTTTCATTTAGCGTTGCATTTTTAGGGAACATATCTAGAGCGCTAACTAAGGTATTACTGTGAATAATATTGTTGATTAGTCAACCAAAACTGTCACCAAAACTGTCAAAATAGGTTTCTCCAGTTTGCAAGTTGGTCTGGCTGGCTGGCTATGTATGTATGGAACTAGAGGGCTGAAAATTTCAACTTTTACTCTTTATTATGTCTAGAAAAAACTCTTTTTTTGATTTTTTAAAATTACCAGGTTTTTAGAGGGGGGTTCAATTTACAATGTAAGTTTATGCTAAATTGATCCCTAGTTTGTGCCTGGTTGTTTTTTGAAAATTTGAAAAAGGTGACAGAAGTAACTTATCCATTTGTCACCCCTTTTTTAATTGATCACCCCCCAACACGGCATGCTGCCAAAAGATGTTGGTCATGTGACAGTTTCAATCAAGTGACTAACTAGATCTGTATTTTAAAATAATTGCTGGCAAAATCTCCATGCTGTTATAATGACTGTATAGCGCTGTTTCTTTTAGCGCTGCATTTGGGGGGGGAACGTATCTTGAGCGCTAACCGAAGTATTACTGTAAATTCTTCTTTTTCTTTTAGACTAACTTTTTAGCTAGATTTATTTTAAGAACAGTAACCTAACTGTTCTAAAGAATTCTAATTTGACTTGGTTATGGTTGAGCAGAATCGAATTTTCTTGCCTTCTTAACTGTAATAGATAACAAGACTGGGTGCTGCAGGGTCAACTCTTGATTTTGTCTTGGAATTTGACAATACTGTGCTACATCACATTTCTTGATAAAATATACATATTATATCTATATAATTATTTACCTATAAAACTATTCAAAATTTGATATAATTGTATATAAAACTAGTTGTTTATGTAAACTATGATATCACAGGTAGGATTTTTTAAACAAGCATATCAAAACTTTCATTCACTCTAATATAACATACAGCAAATACTAAAAGACTATATAGGAAGTAAAATTAACATTTTAGAATTATCCCATAATCTAGTAGATCATTGAGTTACCATGGTGGGTTTTCATGGTGTTTCTTGGGGCAACATGGGCTGGTTACTTGGCAGTGTATATAGGAAGTAAGCAGATACTAAAATTTCCATACTACATATGAATAGGTATAGCGAATATAAATTTAATAAGTAGATCATTTAATATTTATCTATGTTCTGCTAGATATCTTGTGCAAAATATCAACTTCATAAAGGGTGCCTAAAGGATATGGTTTCCCCACTCTACCTTTCCTCCCAGAAGATTTTGTGAAAACTCTCTCTTGGTCAGTGTTGGGCATGCAGGGGCAGATCCAGCCTGTTGGGGCCCTGTCAGCTGGGGCCTAGAATACGCTAACTGCATCCC